>OU898283.1:39463401-39768401 GCA_918026665.1 Diabrotica balteata
AATATCTTGTATCTGTCTTTCAACCCTCTTCTTTAATATTCTGCCGTACAACCGGCCCACAGAGCTCGTCACACTAATACCTCTATAATTGGAACAGTCTATTTTATTCCCTCTCTTATATATGGAGCTTATATAAGATTTATTCCAATCTTTAGGAATTTCCTGGTCTCCACACATACGTTTATTAAAAAGGTCTACTATTAATTCTAAAAGTGCAGTCGGCCCATATTTAACCAGCTCTATGGGAATGTCTCCAGGCCCTGCGGCTTTTCCGTTTTTAACCTGTTTTAAGGTTTCCGTTAATTTAGATAATGTTATTATAGGGATTTCCTGTCTTTCGTCTCTGATGTCTATTAATTCCCTTATCTTGTCCCATTTGTATTCTACTCTATCCTCTTTCAACAGTTTCGTATAATATTCTTCCAATTCATTTAACATTATGAGAGGAATCTTCTCTTCATTTTTCTCATTTTTCCTGAACTGCTTTAATGTTTTCCAAGCTTGTGCCACTTTTGTTCCACCCATAAATCTGTCCAGTTCATCACATGTTGAAGAGATTATACTTTTAACTTAGTGTTGAATTTAAGAAATATGATTTATTAAATTGGAGTACTTAATGAATTTCTAAAACAATTAATGCGTTAATTTAAATTTTACATTTATATTAACGAAAAATTAATTAAAATAAATTTATAATCTTTGAAAAGCATTTGACAGACCACATTGAGATAAAAACTATGCGCGCATTCCGAAAAACTTGATCAATTCAATTACTGCCGAGTAGATGAATGGAAAACAAAATAGCCAATAATGCTCATTTGCGAGAAAGGATTTCAAAATCCCTACACTTGAAGTTTGGCGACAAAGGCGTATCCAATCTACCAGGGGGTAGAACTTTTGTAATCATTTGAATATTTATACCGTTACCCTCATTGGGAAATTTAAAAGCTGCAACGAATTTTTTTGTGATAAACTGGTGGAATAGTTAGTTAAAACTGAATATAACGATTAATAACGATTTTATTTCAATTCCATGAAAAGAACTATAATAGTAATAATATATATATATATATATATATATATAATATATATATATATATATAATATATATATATATATATGTATATATATATATATATATATTATATATATATATTATATATATATATATATATATATATATATATATATATATATATATATACAGTGTGGAAACCACTTATGGAATAAAATTGTTTGTGTCCTTATTTTAGAAAATAATAAAAAACGTTGAGATACCTTAACTTTTAAATTTAAATGTACGCTTTTTAGACATAAATTTGAATGTACAGGGTGATCAATGCAAGTCTGGCATAGTGCATAATCTGTATTTTAAATGAAACACCCTGTATATTTTCATGTTTTTAAAAGCTCCTTAACAACCTGATTTCAACGAACTATATCATGTAGGGTCTATTATGAATAATACAAGGTGAAATTTTGAAATTAGGTATTTTCTTCAAGACAATGAATTCATAGAATACCCGAGGTAATTGATTGGATTACATTAAAATAAATGCTCAACATGTTCTCCACCTTGTTGTTGGCAATAACACAGTCTCCTATAAAACTCGTTCCGAACTTTGTTTAAAGTTTGAGGTGAAATATTCCGTATTTCTGTAGTTATCCTTACTTTTTGAGGTCTTCAATGATAGTTGATTGTGTTGCATATACTTTGTTCTTGAGATAACCCCACAAAAAAATCCAAAGGCGTAAGATCTGGCGACCTAGCTGGCCGCTCACTAGTCCTCTTCATCAAATCCACTTATTGAAGAAGATTTCATTCAAGTAATTTCTCACCATTAAAGCATAATGGGGTGTTGCACCGTCCTGCTGGAACCAGACAGTTTCATGCGGTAGGGTCGGATCTATTGGATTGGGATATAAGTTAGCCAACTAAGGAAGAACATCGTCTCTTAGCATGCTTAAATATTTTTCCGCTGTCAAATTATCATCTATAAATATAGGACCAATAATATGATCTCCTATAATACCTGCCCAAACATTCAACTTTTGAGGATACTGAGTGTGTGTCTCACGCATCCAATGAGGATTCTCCGCTGACCAATATCTACAGTTTTGTCAGTTTACCTCTCCGTTCAATCTAAATTTTGATTCATCAGAAAAAAGAATTGTGCCAAGAGCTATTTCATTTGTTAATTTTATCCATCATTCTTTTGCAGAAATCCATTCTACGATCCGGATCGTCTTCTGTTAGCTCCTGCACAAATGTCAATTTATATGGATGAAGTTTTCTTCATGGAGACACCTTAGGACAGTTGTGTGACTCACATTATTTTGACGTGCAATTTGACGTGAACTTGACGTTGGATTCTCTGCGACACTTAACAAAATATCCACTTTCACTTCATCTTCAATGAAGTTCGATTTTCTTTTTAATGGTTTGGCATATCTAAGTTCTCTGAATTGTGCATAAATTTTAGACACAGTACCTTGTGAAATATTAGGCAACTGAGGATACCTCTGATTAAATAAGTTTACTACTTCAACTTGACTTCTACAATTCTCCCCGTAACCGATCATCATTAAAATCTCAATTCGGTGGGCCTTAGTTAAATATTTCATTTTTATTTCTGCAAGAAATTAGTTTTTAATTAAGAATTTATTATTTTAATGTAAAATGTCAACAGCATGTCAACTGATTGATAACAATCCGCATTATTTACCGATTTAGTTTAATTAGCAGACTATCTATACAGTTTTTACCTATTCACGACAAAAAATGTTAACACGGTTACTAAACAGAAATTTTCCCCAATATACAGTGTACTGACACTTAGAGTAGAAGTCTATTGTCTGTATTTAGCTAATTTAAAATAATATCATAACACGTGATAAATTATTAATTTCAAAATTTCACCTTGTATTATTCATTATAGACCCTACATGATATAGTTCATTGAAATCAGGTTGTTAAAAGTATTTTAAAAACATAAAAATATACAGGGTGTTTCATTAAAAATAAGGATTATGGACTATGCCAGACGTGCGTGGATCACCCTGTACATTTAAACTTATGTTTAAAAAGCGCACATTTAAATTTAAAAGTTAACGTGTCCCAGAGTTTTTGATTATTTTCTATAATAAGGACACAAACAATTTTATTCCATAAGTGGTTTTCCACACTCTATATACATATATATATATATATATATATAATATATATATAAATATATATATATAATATATATATATATATATACACTGTTTTTGATGGGTTGGAGTCAATAAAAGGGGCTATTTGTTGACTATTTTTTACTCGAGCTTTCAATTGTGATTACAATTTTTATCAAGAGCTTCTAAAAAATACAAAATGTCTTACAAAGTTGAACTAGAAATAAAAAATTTTTTGTTAACTCACCAAATAAAATTAGTTTTTTATATAAAACTACTGCTTACATAATAAATACAAAAAATATTAATAAAAAAATGCCTTATTCTAATAAATGTTTCTCTGAAAAATTTAGATGAAGTTTCTTAAGAAAAAAAAATTGAATTTATAAACAAAAATAGAATAGCTACAACCAGCCTAAAATGACATAAATACTAACTTAAAAATTTTTATTTTTGACATATTGTCAAAAATAAATTTTGTTTAAAAAATTCTTCTTTGTTAAGTAACAAAAAAGAAGAAGATTTATTCACCATTGATAGATGCCCGAAAAAAAATGTATATATATATATATATATATATATATATATTATATATATATATAATATATATATATATATATATTATATATATATATATATGTGTGTGTGTGTGTGTGTGTGTGTATATATGTATATATAATTACTATCCTTAGACCTTCCCCAATGTCATAAAAATTATAATTAAAATTATGGCATCTCCTCAAGAAAACTATTCGGAAGCAAAATAAGCCTCGTTTCGAATTTCCGGATAAGGACTTTCAGGAGGAACACCATTATAGGTTAGAAAAATTAGGAAAGGGTCTTGGAATTTTGAAAGTCTTACAGTTTCGAGGATGAAATTAGTAGATGCCGCTTAGTCGATATTAAAATATTATTTGGCGTACTTTCATGTACCTTAACATTTTCTAGAACAAATTGGTATATTACGTTCATAAATAACCTACGAGTTCTACTATGTTATTAATAGGATTGTAATTAAAAAGTAGTTGGCGCCCTCTCTTTCTTCTCTCTCTCTTTCTGTCACGTAGAATAAATATTCACCCTCTCTTTCTGTCCGACAGACTGTTCTGTTCCGTGTTGACAGACAAGATAGTTTCATGATATCTATAGCAACATCCTATGACATCTGTGCTAATTTCAAGCAGTCTCCCACTTTCTGTCAAAACAACTTTTTAACGTGGTGGGATTATTTTTTGCTCTTTTTGATATTTATAAAAGAAGGCAAAAATTATTATTAGACTCATTTTATGGTTTACAAATTCTCTTGGGTAAGTACTTTCATTGTGATATTTATTCTATAATTCTGACCGCATTTCCAATTTCATAACCTTACTTCTTTCACTAACCACGTTTCTTAAATATGATTTTTTTATCGATTATATGCATCTAGAAATCTTAACAAAATTTAACTAAGTAGTAATAATTATATTTCATTTTATCCTTGCCATACGCTATTTGTTTAATTGTAACTTTGTAAGATGGCAAGGAAGTTAAACCTTTCTTCTTGATGTGTTTCTAATGTAAGCTCTTTTTCATGTTTTAGTTTTATTGGAATTTTATCGACTATTTCACTCATCTTAAAATTTTCACATAATCTGACCAATCACAAATCAAAGACAGCTTGTGCTATCGCGAAAACACCAACTGTCTTTCAATTCTGATTGGTCTATCAGCTTCGTGTTTTCAACGACGTAACCATGGATACCGATCGCAAAGCAAAGTTTGACGTTTGCCAAAAAAATTATTGTAGCTGTATACGTCAAAATGAGTCGTTTCGGTGGTACTTCAAACGAAGTTATAAACCAAAACATTAAAGAAAATATACCGAGTAACACAAGAAAATCTAAATCTTATATATGAAGACAATTTATGATGTTCTGTGTGGATCGCAACTACAAATTAGATGCAGAAAATAACAACGAAAGACTAGCATTATAACAATTAAAAAATAATTATAACAAATTATATACGAACAAATACTTACAATGTCGAGATAGTGTTATGAGGTTTTTTTTCCTGGTTTTTCCCTCATAATTTACTATGGAATCACTAACAGGAGAATTTTATGTCATCATGTCATGTGTTTGTCTTTTTAAAGACGAATTACATGCTATGATTTTTTTCTGACGGATATTCTCAAGTTAAAGTTGATTTCATGTAATCGAATGAACTATCTTATAAGTAAAGTCGTCCCAGGAGCGCAACTCAACAATATTGGCAATATCATTTTAAAGTCGTCTACTTTAAAATGCATAATGTATGTCTGAATTGTCAATATAAATGAGTCAGATAAAATTAAATTATTAGAAGAATTTTTCACTATGTAACAAAAAACAAAATTTGTTTAATTTACTGTTTGTATTTTGAGAACGATTTCCGAAGTGGAAATTGAAACGTCAATAAACGTATTTTTATCTTTAATTGTGGCTTATTCCCAGTTTAATAGTAATTTAAATTATTTATAGTTATAATACATATTTCATGATTATGACTAATTGTGAATTATTCAAAAAATGGGTAGATTTGGGTTACCTAGATCAAATGTATTATTATTAAATTCCTTCCTCTAATTCTACTGAATTTTTGACCTATCACTTTGTTCATGAAATAGTCTAATAAAATACCACTCGTGATTTAATTTAGCTTATAAGTCTGTCTTTTATTTCTAAACTCAACTGAGTTTCTTAAAGAAAACACCACGAGTCCGTAGGACGAGTGGTGTTTTCAAGCAACTCAGTTTCGTTTAGAAGTAAATCGACAGACTTATCGCGAAAATTGAATCACTAGTGGTATTACTATTGAAAAATTTACAACTTTATTGGGAATACTTACCAGTCATTTACAGTCCAATGACAATTCTATTGGACTTAAGAATTTAACCAGAAGATACAACCACGTGTGACTGCAGCTCTCCAGATACAACATTCAATTGGAGGACCTAGCAGCTAGAACACACAAGTAGCCCATCGAACGAAGCAATAAGTATCACTTATTAATTGTTAAGCTTTGGCAGGGTTAATTATTGTTTTTTTTATTCTTTTAAATAAATATGTTTGGTTAAAATTTGTCTTATTTGCTATCAACTGAGAACTCAGGTTCAATCCCTATTTTAAGACAAGACGAACTCACCCTTGAGATACTGAGCTAGGCAAGGTATAGACGATAAGCTCCCATGGTTGATTGAGGTATTATTTTTACAATAGTACTTCAATTCTCTTTGGTAGTCTTATCGTTACAGAATATTTGCAAAATTAATTATAAAAGCGCATCCTAGGCAAGGGAAAAAGAACTAAAGTCCATCACATTATGCTACTATAAATACGAGTAGTTATAGGTATGTAAAAATTCAATCTATCACAACCTGATATAACCTAACATATAGTTAATAAAAAGCCAGGGAAATAAATAAAAGTCGACACTTAGGCTATATATGTTAAAAGACCACGAATTTTTATTTATACTTCAACTAAAAGTAAACAAAATTTATTACTTTAGGGCTATGTTGACAATAAAAAACTGCACCTTTATTATTGGTACCGGTACAACCACATTCTTTATTGAACAGGGGATCTTTAAAAATAAATCTACAACCCACTGAAACAAACTTAGTTTTTGAAATGGCTTCAGATCACACTATTCCAATTCATGAATAGATAACAACAACCATACAGATTCTTCTTCTTCAAGTGCCATCTCCGCGGCGGAGGTCGGCAATCATCATAGCTATTCGGACTTTTGAGACGGCTGCTCTAAAATGTTTATTTGATGTACATCCGTACCACTCTCTCAGGTTGCGCAGCCATGACATTCTACGCTTCCCTATGCTTCTCTTTCCTTGGATCTTTTCCTGAATAATCAGTTGAAGCAATATTCCAGTAGGAGCAATGTCTGAGATATTCCAATATTTTCTTGTGGCATTTTAAATTAATTACTATTTAACTGGGAATTTAAATAATTACTATTCGGAAATTGTACTCAAAATACTAGGTATTTTGAGAACGATTTCCAAAGTGGAAATTGAAACGTCAATAAACGTATTTTTATCTTTAATTGTGGCTTATTCCCAGTTAAATATTTTCTTGTTTTAATTGTATTTAAAATTTCTATTTCTTTATTCATCCTTTCAAAACCTCTTTGTTTGTGACGTGTTATTATCACGATATTGCCATAACTGTTTTATAAACCCACAGCTCAAATGATTCTAGTTTTTTTCGCATTCAAGTTTTAAGATTCCATTCCATAAAATAAAGCCGAAAAAACATAGCACCTCGCCAACCTAACTTTTACTTTCCATTGTAAATCTCTTGTACATTGCACTCTTCTCATTTTGTTGAAATTAGCTATAGCTTTTTTATTCTAAATTTGGTAACCCCTTGAGAAAATACTTGTTTCTTGTAGCTAATTAAAGATAAATCGTTCTTGTGATGGATATTGTGCAGAATCAATTTATGTTAGAGCTTAAAATTCTTAGTCTCGTCTTGGTGAATCTAAGTGAAAGACCTAAAGGTCTACTTTTCAGCATTACGGAAAGCGAGAAACTCGTAAAGCCCAGAATATATTAGACATACCTCATGTAAAATTATATATATCTTAAATTGTTTCGGCAAAATTCAATGTTGTTAGATTAAGTAGTCAGATATATTGTATTTATTGTTACACGTCCTAAGTTTTATAAAATTACAATAAACTCCTAAAATTTCTTTTATATTCTAAGGTATTAAATATCTAAGTATTTCAATAATAGATTTTGAATTCCCTACTAAAATATATACTGCAGATATACCTCGGTAACAACAGTCTCATAAATGGTAAGTTGATTTAGAGATAAGGTAACTAGGAGTTAATCTGTAGTGCTTTATACACAAACAAACCGTTTTAACGAAATATTGATGGGCAGTGTTTATCATACACCATAAATTTTTTGTAATCTTGGCAGTGTTTGGAAATGATTGAGATTGATGCCATTAATTTTCCCATTCAATTAGAACTTTTTGTTTAATGAAAGCAAAAACCGATACTGCATTCACTAAAACTAAAAATATTGGCTATTACATATATTTGTATTTTTGTAAGGACTCTAAAGAGGTATCGTAGTTTTCGTCTAGTACTAGTTATATTTCTGCTTGATTCATGTCAAGTTCTTTCATTATTTGTTGCGTATTTCGGTACTTGCGTTTTTATTACACGATCTATAAAGTCGCGTTTTGAGAATGATTTAAAATAATAATTTAGTATTTCGTATTGAAACAGAGTTGAGATTTTTTTTCTAAAATTGTTTTACCTGTTTACAGGTTTTTGGACTTTTTGTAGATTTATTTTTGAGGATGATAAAAGGTTGTTGAAATTCTTCTCGTAGGTTGTAACTATGTACATCTAAAAAGTTCTGTTTAACGCTTGTTTGTGTCTCATTATTTTGCTAATGGAGCTACAGCTCAAATTGAGCCTTGGTCTTCTGTAATTTCAGACCGAAATATACGCGGTCTTTTGATACTTGCCTTTAATTTCTAACCTGCTCTTCTTCTCTCTTCTTTTTATATTTTTCTTATTATTTTTGGTCTTATGTCCTATATTTTATTACATAGAGCTATTTGTAGCAGTCTATCTATTTATCATCATTCTTACACACAATCAGCTTGTGTAAGTCTATGGAGTCTAGAGAATTCTGAAAAAGCGGTAAAGTTGGTAAAGTCTATGTTTATAATCTAGATTTCTCTATACTAATTATAGATGGACCCAAAAATTTTTGCTTGGAATTTTTCTTTCGCAAACATTTGTATTCTCTATCTTGACCTATATACCTGTTTACCTACCTACATACCTTACCTACCTACACCCTACCTACATACCTATATAACTTTACATTACCTGTTAGCTTAGCTATAGTATTTATTAGCTTCTAGCTTTTACCCCATCCTAGATTGTTGGTATCGGATAGGATTGTGAAATAATGAGGAACAAAGAAATAGCTCGCAAGAGTAAGTAGTACAAACCCTTGTTTTCGAGAAGTGTTGGTTGAACTGAGTATACCACTCTACTTGCTGCTGACTTCTAGATATGTGAAGCTTTCAACTGCTTACAAAATTTTCTTCTTTATTTTCCTCGATTTTTTCTTTGATATGCTTTGTGTCTTTCGTAAGTTATTTATATTTCCTCCAATCTCCTTAGCCGCTCTTTTCAGCTGTGAATACATATCTGTCACTAAACTTTACTGTCTCTTGAAAGTTATTTATTATTTATTTTTCCCGTCATTTAACTCCTATTACTCCGTAATATATTAATGGTCCAGATTGAACAGTGATGGAACAGTAGACCTTGAACTATTTTAAAGATTTCAGTCAGTTTATATTGTATGCGGAATATTTTATTGTTTATCTTCACCTTTATTAGTAAGATATACTTCAAAGGGATTTTAAAAATGTTATATAACTAATTTTTTTATTAAACCCTAAGCTAGTGAAAATTAACGAATATATCATTTAAAATCAATATTGTGTTCCCAAAATTTTCTTACAATTAAGAGATGATCTTGTGTCCATCTTTCGCTCTAAAACTGGTTTATTCATCATCACTGGCATTACAGCTCGTTATGAGCCAAAGCCTTCTTCAGAACAATCTTCCATTCGCCCCTGTCTCTGGCAACTCTTCTCCATGCTTTAACTTCGATGGATTTTAGATCATCTCTATGTTATCTTGATACCTAAGTTTTGGTCTTCCTTTGGATCGTCTTCCCACTGGTCCTCTTCGGTCGAAAATTTTTCTGATCATTGCATCTTCATCTCGCCTAATTACATGTCCTATCCATCGAAGGCGTGCTAATTTAATAAATTTTACAACGTCAGGTTCCCCAAAACTTCTGTATAATTCAAAGTTGTAGCGCCTACGCCACAAACCCTGTTCTTGGACTCCTCCATATATTTTCCTTAGAATTTTTCTCTCGAAACGTTAAGCAGTTCTTGGTCGTTCTGTGTGAGTGACCACGTTTCTGACCGTATGTTAACACTGGCCTTATTAGTGTTTTATATATGGTAATTTTAATTTTTCTGGGTAGTTTTGGGGCCATCTGTTTCCTCAAGCCATAATAGCACTTATTGGCAAGCACTATTCTTCTTTTAATTTCTTCGCTGACATTGTTGTCTTTGGTCAGCAGCGAGCCCAGGTAGATAAAGGTGTCCACACCTTCCAGTTCCAGATCATCAATTAATAGTCTAGGTATCTGGTTGCCTGATCGAGCACAAAAACATATAATACTTGGGCTTTTCCTTGATCTAGTACAATACATATACTTGGTTTTCTGTGCGTTTATTTTTAATCCCATTCTCAGTGCAGACGCCCTTAATGATCGAAATGCTTCGATCAGAGATTCCGTGGACCTAGCAATAATGTCTATGTCATCTGCATATCCGACCACTTGTACAGATTTATTAAAGATGGTGCCATTCGTATTAATATGGCACTCTCGAATTACTTTTTCTAGTGCAAGGTTAAATAAGAGACACGACAGTCCATCTCCCTGTCTCAGTCCATTTTTACAATGGAAGGGTCTTGAAAAGTCGTTTTAGATTCTGACTACACTCTCTACGCCTGTGAGTGTAAGTTTCGTTAGTTGAACAAGATGAAGCGGCATTTGAAATTCCACCATAGCCTGTAGAAACTTTTGTCTGTTGACTGAGTCGTATGCGGCTTTAAAATCCACGAATATGTGGTGGGTGTCGACTCCGAACTCAAGCTTTTCTCAAGAATCTGCCTGACTGTGAAGATTTGATCCGTTGTTGGTTTATTGGGTCGGAAACCGCACTGTTAGTCCCAACTATTTGTTCAGCATATGGGATGAATCTTCTGTACAATATGTTTGACACTGGTTTATTATTGCCCTATAATATGTCCTTTATATTACAAACTTAACGGTACATCCATTTACACTTCATCTAATTTATATAACGATGCACGTCATCGGCGTCATAGCCTGTGACGTTACATGATACCAACACAAAATATTTAGGGTGTAGGTGTGTTCTTTTTTAGAATCACTTTACCGAGTACACTGGCATTACAGCCACTAGACATATTTTATTATATACGCGTAGAAATAATATTTAAAAATTTCTATTAATGTTAACTTAAAGAAATACACAATAATATGTTTCATTTAATTTGTATATAATGCATTATAAAGCGTTTTTATCAAGAACATTTGTTCGGAACACACTGTAACTGTAATCGAACAAAGCTAAAATTTTGGCATAAATTGGTAACACTTATTTGACAGTTGCGGTATTGAAACTTTTTGTACTTCATTATTTTGAATTTTAAAGTGATATCTCTTGGCAACTATGTCAACTTCGATCTCTGACGTAGATAATGACGTAAGTCGTTATCTAAATTAGATGAGTATATAGAATGGACTGTAAAAATTTTATAAGCCAAGGAAAAGGGTAATACGGAAAAAAATTTACAATTTAGTTTATCCCATTTTTTGTTACTGTTAATTTTGTGATTGTAGTTGAATTGGATTTAACGGTCTTTATTGTTGCGTTTAAGATTATTGTCTGTAATTGTTTTCAATGAATTTTAAATTATTAGTTGTCTATGTTTATTAGTGTTTGCCTTACTTTTATCTCGTACTTCTACTTAGCGTTTCATTGCCTCAGTTTTTTTACGTCTAGCTTGTTTACTGTTAGCTCGTACACAACTTTGTTTTAAGATATCAAGAATATGTATTTTGCCTCTTCCAATAAGTGATCAGATCGACAATCTGCTACTATTCGACCTTTTACATCTAGTTTTATGTCGAGCTTAAAAATCATATTTTGCCTGAGGGTAAAATTGAGACAAATTACTTTTAAATTGGTTTGCCGATTGTTACATAGAATTATTCTCCTTCGACTATTTGTGTAATCATCTTTCATCTCATCTAGTATAATCTTTTATTTCTACATCGCGTTCTAGTATTGGGCTATGGATAATAATGATTAATATGTTGTTAGCGTTAGGTTTGGATAACTTGCGTTTTGCTGACGATACAGTACTAATGGCAGATAACAATCATGCAACGATTAACAACACTAAATACAACGACTTAATGGACGCTGTCATGAATACGGACTAAGGATGAATTTGAAAACTAAATGCATGAATTAACTAAATGACTAAATCAACAGATGTAAACATCCAATTGATTGTTGAGGATACTGTAATTAAGAATGTAAATACCTACAAATACTTAAGAACATGGATAACATCAAATGTAGATGCATCATTCGTTGTGCATCATAAATTAAAAAAAGTTTATTTGTTGTCGAACATAAGGTTAGGGATACGCCTAATAATGATTTGGTGTTACGTATTCACTACTCCTGTTTATGACTTGGAAGCATGGACATTACAACAAGTGCATCTAGAATAAATTGGGTGCTTTTGAAATTTTGGTATTACATTAAATTAATACGAATATCATGAACTTAAAGAATGCCAAACGCACAAGTATCTAGAAGAATAGGAAATAAAGCTGAAATAATATTGAATATTACAAGAAGAAAACTTGAGTACGTAGGCCATGTTATGAGAGGGCAAAGATACTCATTATTCCAGCTTATATACGTTAATATTTATATAGTTCTAATTTATTGTCTTATTCTAATTATTATCTATATTCTAATTTATTAAAACTCACGATAACTAATTACTAATTTATTAAATAGCTTATTAAATACAAATTTATTGTTACGTTTCGTTACAAGTAAATCGCGTTTCCCGATCTTCTTATGACTGACTCAAATAAAAAAATCTTTCATTTATATACACAACTGTTGTCATCTAGAAAATTCGGCGAACTTCTTGAATAATCTCGTATTTTGGTGAAGGCGCTCGACTCGTTTTTCAACTGTTTGAAAAGCCTCGAGACGTGGATTACTCATAAAATTAGGGTCTAAAGGTTTCTGTAAACAACTTCGAATTTACTGGAACAGAAAACAGAATTAGTCATAATATATTGATAGTTATAAACGCCATAAATTATCGTAACATTGCCCCCCTCTTAAAAGATGGTTCCTCCTGGAACCTTGTCGGGACTGGAACTGGAACGGTATGCTGGTATCGGCAACTGGACCCTCTTTTACAACTTCCAGTTGTATAAAAATGACAAGGGACGGTTTTCTCTCCGCACCAGTAACTATGCGGATTGCAACAGACTAACACCTGGACTTCGGTGTCTTTAAAGATCTCCTCCACCATATTTCGTATAACCCTCCAATCTAATTGGCGGCACTCCAACTTTGGCATGGCTAACTTTTGCACGTCGGACTCTAGTACGTGCTCTCTCAACTGAAGTAAGGCTTCCCATACATCTCGGTAGGTAGGTTGGTCACGGGCAGTGTCTTTTGTTACCAGGTAGAAAAGGTAACGTGATGCATCTTGGAGTTTCAAGGTTTTACCGGGAGCTGGCACTTGGCATTGAAGTTCTGCAACTCGACCGAACTTCCTTCGAAAGACGGATGCCAACCCTGGTGCGTCTTTGATACTGGCCGGGATGGTAAGGGCCAGTGAGTAGTCATCGGGAAGCGCGAGTAGATCTTGCCTTTCTTCAGTGGTAACACCATGTCTTGCTTTACCGGTACCTCCATAGGCACCCATGAATTCCTCAAACGTGAGGTCAGACACATCTTGGACTTGGTTTACTTCCACTTCTTCATCTACGTCGTGGTCACCCTCGAAAGACGCCAGCCGGTTATGGTGTACTATCATCGGCTTTCCTCTCGGAATCTTGCTTATTCGGTAAATAACATCATTGATCTTCTCCATAATGAGGTATGGACCTTCCCAAAACTGCTGCAACTTGGGAGAACAACCTTTTCGCTTTTTGGGATTATAGAGCCAGACTTTGTCGTTCTTCTTAAAACACCCCTTTTCGGCTTGCGTATCGTACCGTTTCTTCATTCGGTCACTAGCGATCTGGAGATGGGAACGGACCAACTCGTGTACATCGTCCATTCTTCTTCGTAATTCGATCACATAATCTTCACCTGCTACATCTTCTCCAGGTCGACACCCAAACTCTAGATCACAAGGTAGTCGCATCTCGCGTCCGAATAGGACTCTGGCTGGTGTCTGGCCTGTTGATTCATTAACAGCAGATCTGTAGGCCATTGTGAAGAACGGAAGATATTGGTCCCAGTCTCGCTGATGATCGGACACCATCTTTGTCAAATACTTGCCAACTGTTCTATTCATTCGTTCTACCATACCATCCGATTGCGGATGATAAGCCGTAATTCTTGTTTTCTTCATACCTAGTCTCTCCCATATTCAATGAAATGAGGTTGAATGCTCGAATAAATGAACTTTGAAAATAATGCTATTATCGAGCACAAGTTAATTAAATCTAGCCCAAGTACTTTCGCTTAAAATAGCATCTTCAGGGGCATTTCGTCAAAATAAGAACTATCCGGCAAGCGTAGAATGTGGAAACATTAAAAATAACATAAATTATACAAAAACACTACACTAAAACGAGGACAAACAGTTTAAAATTACTTCTACGCTACATTCTCTGTCAGTATCTGGATGGATAATCATTATGATCTGGATGGATTATCCATCCAGATACTGACAGAGAATGTAGCGTAGAAGTAATTTTAAACTGTTTGTCCTCGTTTTAGTGTAGTGTTTTTGTATAATTTATGTTATTTTAATGTTTCCACATACTACGCTTGCCGGATAGTTCTTATTTTGACGAAATGCCCCTGAAGATGCTATTTTAAGTGAAAGTACTTGGGCTAGATTTAATTAATTTGTGCTCGATAATAGCCTTATTTTCAAAGTTTATCACATATTCCTTGGAATAAATCGCTTTCGAAGTTCCTGCCTTGGTCACTATGGATCTCCAAAGGCACTCCAAATCGGCTGATATATTCTTGGATCAACTTATCTGCAACGGTGGCGGCCTTCTGGTCTGGAAGTGCGTAAATCTCGACCCACTTAGTGAAGTAATCCATTACTACCAACATGTACTTGCCTCCATTATCACTTTCTGGAAATGGCCCAGCAATGTCCAAAGCTATTCTTTCAAACGGGCTTCCAACATTATATTGTCTCATAGGAGCTCTCCTTTTTCGATAAGGCCCGTTACTCGTAGCACAAATAGTACATTTCTTACACCAGTCTTTTACATCGTCGGAACTGTTCATCCAATAAAACCGTTCCCGAATTCGCTGAAGGGTCTTTTTCACACCAAAATGCCCTCCTGATGGACTGTCGTGTAACTGACGAAGTACTTCGGCTATTCTGCTCTTTGGAATCACCAACTGTCTTCTCTTCTCTGAACCGTCATCATTTTCCAGGACTCGTTTGAGCAAGCCATCTTCCATGATAAATGAGTCCCACTGGGCCCAATACGTCTTAACTACTGAGCCTAGGTTCGATATTTCTTGCCAAGGTGGTCGACGGTTTTCCTCTTTCCATTTTCGGATTTTCTGTATAACTGGATCTCTCTCTTGTTCTTCCCTGATCTTGGTAGGCGTCCAGTCGTCGTGGACCACCGTCGTTCTTAGCACTGCTGCTTCCTTGGATTCCGTTTTGTTGCAGTGAGAACACTCTGCTGGGCATGGCCTTCTGGAAAGAGAATCAGCGTTTCGGTGGCTAACTCCGGCCCGGTGCTCAATCTTAAAATCATATTCTTGGAGTCGTTCGATCCACCTGGCTATCTGACCCTCTGGATTCTTAAACTGCATCAACCACTTAAGGGCGGCGATGGTCGGTTCGGATTAAAAACTTCCTTCCATAGAGGTATTGATAGAAGTGCTCTACTGATTTCACTACTGCCAGAAGTTCTCTTCTCGTGACGCAATAATTTCGCTCAGGTTTTGAGAGAACTTTACTAAAATATCCAAGGACTCTTTCCTGTCCTCCTTGAATCTGAGACAGCACTCCTCCAATTCCCACATTACTTGCATCTGTATCTAAGATGAACTCTCCTTCTGGCAGTGGATACCCTAAAACTGGTTGCTGTGATTAAATGCTTTTTTAAGGTCTCAAAGGCATTCTGGCAGTCTACATCCCAGCGGTATTCTCTTGCTTCCTCTGTAAGTCGCGTTCTTCAAGTTGCTCACGCAACTGTTTTACTGAAAGTTGTACTAGCAGCATCTTTGTTCAGGCACACACGTACTTTTTAAATGTTCTTTCGTACAACGATCACTACTGAACTACGCGGATGTTCACGACGAACAATACTTTTCAAAAGTTCAACAGTCTTTTTCAAAAATCACTGTTAAATTTATATTCAAGTCTCACTTCTGACACCTCACTGTCAGACACTGTGACACAAGTCTCACTGTTATATATTTATATAGTTCTAATTTATTTGTCTTTATTCTAATTTATTGTCTATATTATTGTCTATATTTATTAAAACTCACGATAACTAATTACTAATTTATTAAATAGCTTATTAAATACAAATTTATTTGTTACGTTTCGTTACAAGTAAATCGCGTTTCCGATCTTCTTATGACTGACTCCAAATAAAAAAATCTTTCATTTATATACACAACTGTTGTCATCTAGAAAATTCGGCGAACTTCTTGAATAATCTCGTATTTTGGTGAAGGCGCTCGACTCGTTTTTCAACTGTTTGAAAAGCCTCGAGACGTGGATTACTCATAAAATTAGGGTCTAAAGGTTTCTGTAAACAACTTCGAATTTACTGGAACAGAAAACAGAATTAGTCATAATATATTGATAGTTATAAACGCCATAATTATCGAACAATACAGTGTAAAATTCGAGAAAAGCAAAATGTGGGAAGAATATCGTGGCTGGACGGGCTGAAAGAACTTGAGGGAATGGTTTGAATGCCGTAGTGCAGAACTATTCAGAGCGGTAGGGTTCGCATAACCATAGATGATTTCCAACTTCGATAAAAGATGTAACTTAAAGAAGAAGTAGGTCACATAATACCTAATTCATTGCTTTAAAATCTAAGATGTTTTATGTGATTCTATTTCAACTATAAAACTTACAAACAGTTCATTAGTTTCCAATGTGATTTGGGACGACAAACACGTTCTATATGACAAAAAAGCATTTTATAATTTAATATGGATATTTCTAAAATAATGCACATAATATTATAGTAAAATTTAATTTTTTCAAAGAAAATTATAATATCCTAACTTTATAAAAATATTCTAAAGAGTTTTATTGCAGTTACTGCTTTGAAAGAAAAATTAATTATTAAAATATTTTTTTAAACTAATTTTTATGTATACTGGATAAATGAATATATTTAACGATATAAATTATATGATAAATATAATATGATTTACAATATGTTGCTTACTCAACAATTATCTCAATTTTCTACAAAATTTGCTAATAACTCTTAATTTAGTTTATGAAAAAATCTCATCTAACTTCAACTCATAAGAACGTCTAAGTACATTGTTGGTACAATTTCCGCCTTTAGATTTATTATCAAGAAAACAAAATTTCCATAAGCAAATTTGGCTGTTGAAATACGACTACCGTAAAATGACTCGAATATCTGAACTCTTGATGAGAGTCGACATTTTGCGGGAAAGTAGTGACTTGGGGCCTATTACGTGGCTCCCTCTGTAACTAACACAAGACTGTGGAGAACTTGATAATACCCAATTCGATGGTAAACATTTTATCATACGGAAATTTGCTTGTGTTATCTAAAAGCGCTTGCAGGATGCTCTCTGGGTTGTTTGCCGATTTTATAATTGGTCCCTTGGAGAAGATTTCCTAATACAACAGAACCTTAACCCACATTTAAAAGAGAACTTATCTAATGAAATAGGTTGGGGTTAAGGAGAATCCTATTTAAATAAACGTTAAATAAACTTTTACCAACTGTAGTTTATATAATTGTCTACTAAGAACAAACTATCTAATTAAAGCAATAACAAAGTAAAGAACATTGTATTGCTTTATTGATTCACTACACAAGTTGTTACGCATTTATGAAATAATAAGAGTTTTGCAAGTATAAAGGCGTACATTAAGTAAATACAGGGTATCTATGCGTTAGCGGTTTAAACGGTCCTGGTTTAAATATTCAACTAGTTACATATTTGACAAGACGATGTACGGTGGACGCCTACGCAGAAATGCACGGCACCTTAAGAAGAAGAAGAAGTTACATATTTAAACCTTGTAATTCATCACTATAAAATAAAAGCGAAGAAATTATATCATTGGGAGAATTATACCGACAACTGCAAATGGAGCCTTGAGTTTAAAGAAAAACATAAAAATATTCTATATTACAAGATTTTAAATTATGGTAAGAGGTTTTTAAGGCTTAAATAGAATAATTTACACTTCATCTCAATAGCTCTTGCAAATACATCATTTACTATTTAACTCATCAACAATAACGTTTAAAGATCCCAACTTTCCATTTATGTCTATTTTTCCATTTTGTAGAACCCAAATGTTGCAAAACATAAAGAACCATTTGTGCAAATCTTTGGTTTACTACCACTTAATTTAGACTTATGTATAGTTGGTTGCCTATCAGTACCCACAAAATTTCATCACATGTCAGTCCAACTAAACTAATTAATAAAACAATTTTTTATTGTTCTTACATACACTTAGGATTAGGACAAAACTACAACCTTGATGGTTGCTACGGTTATATTATTATAATTTAACTTATTCAATTTTAAATATTGCTGGCTTCTGTCATATTTAGACAAATACCTTAACACATTCGCTACCAAGCGGCTCATATATGAGCCACACGGATTTCTCGCACAGACCAGCGTCACACATTTGAGCCGGAGATCCCACCGCTCGAAATGTCGAATAAAATAGTTACGTTCGCAGATAGCGTATTTCGTTTTGGACGTGGTCTATAGAAAAGTTAGGCGCATATATGAGTCAGATGGTCTGTGTGCAGCTCCTACCGTTTAGTAGAAATTTAGCGAGCACGTGTGCAACATTGTCTTTGAATTGTGCTGTGTTTTTTTGTTGTTTTTAGTCCATGTAAGTATGTTTGTTTTACCTAGTATTATGTATGGTATTTTATATGATATTCCACTACAATACAACGATTATTACTACAAATAAAACAAAACGCTGTCGGTCTAAACTTGAAAAGTATGGTTATGTTACGAAATATTTCTTATTTCAGGTGCATGGTCTATTTCAATGAAAGAAAATCATAAAAGGCTGTGTTTACTAAAATAAAATACTACACCAGCTTATTATTTTATTGCCAATTCTAAATAGTAGTAATAAGCCTAAAAAAAGTCGTCATATATATGGACCGCATAGTCTCTAAATAAAGATTTTGTACATATGCTGTTGCGATTACTAGATTTCGTAGGTAAGAAGCTTCGTATTGTTATTTCATATTTACACGTAACATATTATTTGTCAAATATAGGAAAGAGTTTGAAAATCTTACAATCGCCATGCGGTGTTATGACGATTGTGAGATTCTCAAACTCTTGCCTACGTTTGACAAACTGTATGTAGTAAAACCCCTTTGAATGTTGCTAGAGAATAACTTTTTTAGGGTTTTGCTGTAATGTATAAAAGAACTATTCTAACAGAGAAGGAGCTTCAAGAAGAGGCGGCCCGAATTATGAACTCAGAAAATGATGACAGTCTTTCTGATATACTAGAACCTGATGAAATTCCTGAAATGTTTTTAGATTCCGGCAGTAGCTACAAGCCTTCATCAGAATCGGGTTCTAGTGTAGAACAAAATCCAGTTAGTGACTCGGAACATACCAGTGATGAAGCAGTTAGTGACCTTGATGAAAATGTTCCTGAAATGGACAGTGCACCAGTAAATAATCAAGATGACAGCGACTGGCTCGAAATCGACGATGAACCGGAGGTGTTTGATTTTTCAGAAATTGAACGTTTGAAAATAGATATATCAAAAGAATGTACTCCCAAAGATATATTTGAAATACTGTTTGATGACGACTTGTTTCAAAAAATTTGCGAGTGGATTAATTTACGTGCACTGTCAGTTATTGGCAATGTAATACCGAAGCATTCTACAATGAATAAATGGAAACCAACTACTCCCCATGAATTCCGCCGTTTTCTCGCATTATGCATGCTAATGGGAAACATAAAAATGCCAAACATTAAGTGCTACTGGAGTACGAATCCACTATATTCCCACCCAATATTTGGAAATATCATGTCGAGGAATAGATTCGAACAGATTCTACGGTGTTTGTGTTTTACCAAGAAAGATGATGCAAAAACTTCCCGTTTGCACAAAATTGAAAAAGTTGCAGACCATGTTTTTGAAAACATGCGTAAAGTTTTATATCCTGGAAGAGATCTCTCCTTAGACGAAGCCTTGCTGCTTTGGCGTGGACGATTAACATTTCGCCAATATATTCCCAATAAGAGTGCGAAATACGGAATAAAGCTGTATGAACTTTGCACCCCAGAGGGCTTTGTTTTGGAGTGTCTAGTGTATACCGGAAAGGACACAGTGAACAATGAGATTGGCCATGCACAAGCTGTAGTTACAAAACTTGCGGAGCGATATATTGGAAAAGGTCACACATTGTACTTAGATAATTATTACAATAGTGTAAAACTTGCAGAATTCCTTTATAAAAACAAGACTCATGTGGTAGGAACATTGAGAAAAAACCGGAAAGGAAACCCAAAAGTGGTAATTGACTACAAATTACGCAAAGGAGAGAGCACTTTCAGAAAAAAGAATAATTTGATGGTTTTGAAGTGGAAGGACAAGCGCGATGTGCTTATGATATCAACATTGCATGGACCTGGATCTCAAAAAACAACTAATAAACGAGGAGTAGAACAAGAAAAACCCAGTGTAGTAGTCGACTATAACAAACGTATGTCCGGTGTTGATAGAAGCGACCAAATGCTCTCATATTATACGACACCCAGAAAAACTATTAGATGGTACCTAAAATTATTTTTTCATTTTGTCGATGTATGCTTATGGAATGGTACCTATTTGCATAATGTTGCTAAGGAAAAAAAATTACGTACTTAGAATTCAGGGAGCAGCTGATACTTGACTATCTTCAAATTCCACTTTCATCAAGGAAAAGTCAGGTAAAACCTTCATCTCATTATCCCAAAAAAGCAGAAAAACGAAGAAGGTGTCGGATTTGTTCCTCAAAAAAGAAAAGGACCCTGACATTCTTTGTTTGCGAGAAATGTAAAGACAAATCTGGACAATTGATTGGGTTGTGCGTAGATCCATGTTTTCAAGAGTATCACGAAGGCAACCAGTAAATGCTTTTTTTTACCACACACATCAGATTTGGTTTTTTTTAGTTTCCTGTTTTTTTTTTGTCTTTTTTTAACAGAATACCTTATTTTATTTCTGTTGTGACATAAATATAATTAAATTTATTTAAAGTTGTAAGTTTTTTTATGTCTCATATATGAGACATATGGTCTATAATATTACCAGTTATGCTATAGACCAGCGTCTCATATATGAGCCGCATCAAAAAATCCCACAGGAATTTCATATTTTTATCTCAGATTAGGTAAGTTACAATCAGAAATGGTTTTTCTTAGTGAATTTGTCATAATCTATGTTTGGTCCAGCAGGACGAAACCTAAATACACCCCTGGTAGCGAACGTATTAAGTTACACTGACTGCTTTGTGCCGACTTTTGTCTTAACATATCAATATTGTCATTTCAATCAGTTGCTATCAACAAGTCCTCGTAGACACTTTGCCTTAGGAACTTGCAACATCATGTACAGTCTTATATTGCCATGTTATCCATTTCACTGGTTACTTTAACATCTTAATATATAAGATCGAATAATGTAACCTAAATTTAAATTAATAACATTTAACGGGTTTTTACCTAAATATTTAGTGGCTCAAAACATGTACACGTAGTAAGTATTAACCATATTTTGTATTAACCTTGATCAAACTTTTAAACTTCGCGTTCTTTTTAATTAAACTGGTTACATACATTTACGACACACTGATGATGGAATATAGATTCCGAAAACGTTTTGTGATATAACCCGATTAGATGTTTTAATTATATACCTTTTATAAAGCGATTTTAAATAAATTTTTTGTGATACATGTTGCCAGCTACAGGAAGTTAGTTTTCTTGTGGGTCTTTACTTTAAATAAGAAAATTTTGTAGATGTTGTTCAGAGGTACTTAAAATTGTTAATGCAATCGGTAGATTTATGGGATAATTTATTGATTTATATTCTGGAGGAACATTTGGAAAATATTGTGATATCTAAGGTATTCCCGACAGTTAAAAGAATTCTGGATATTTTAGAAAAAATATGGAGGGATTTGGAGAACTTCATGTAATGGGGCTAAAAATAGGGGTATAAGTAAAATTATGTCTATAGCTGATGGTAGGAATGTAGTTAAGCGCCCAAGCGCATGTTCAAATTGTTTAAAACGGAATTACAAACATAATTCAAATTCGATAAATACCAATGTGACTAATCACGAAACGTCACAAATGGCAAATAATATGGTAAATCAGGTTAATAATACTACGGCAGATAATACGGTAAACCGTATATTCAATTTAATTCTATTTATAAAATCACAGATTGTCAAAACCACGAGAATAATAATCCGTTAAGATTATTGCAGGGAGACAGCAGAGGTTGGGCTACTTGGGAGTGGGAAAATTTTGACTGCGTAAGAAAATTTTGACGTGTGACGTCATAAGATGGCGGCCGACAGCTGTTAAGTGTCATGTCACCTGTCAACTGTCAACCGTCATGTCAACTGTCAACTCTCAAACGTGAAGATGGCGTCAATTCTTCTTTTTCGTCTTTCATCTCTCAAACGTGAAAGATTGCGTCAATTCTTCTTTTCACACTTGTTCTTTTTCGTGTTTAGCTTTTTATATTTTTTTTCGTGTTCCGCTCTTTACGGGCGAACATCACATTTACGTATCCTCATGCCTCGTTACGCGCCTCGATCAATACGTATTCTCAGTATATATCGGTCAAGTTCCGGGCCTAACCATAACATGACCTTAATGATTATTTCATTTTACAATAGGCCTAGAATAGGCTAGAATATTAACAAATAAAAAAAGAAAAAAAAATTAACGAAATAATAAAAAAAAAAAAATGGATCAAAAAGTATTACCAAAACTCTGTTTCATCAAATACAACTATTAAAGAATGCTTTGCTAAATTCAAATGCAGTTGTACGAAGACCAATGATACTGAGCTCTCCGGAAGACCAAATGGCGCAGTTATAGCGTAAATATCGAGAAAATGCTGTTAATTATTTTGAAAAATCGCACAGTAAAGATGCAAAAGATACGTGACACTCTTAAGCGGTCAAAGGGTAGCATTTTAATCATTATAGATAGACAGTTGTGTACGAGAAAGTTGTTTTTTAAATGAGGTGTCACGTTTTCTAACACCAGAGGAAATATAACAACGAATTGATGAAATATTGGCACTTTTTGGACATGTTTAATCAGAATAAGTCAGAGTTTTTGCATCGGTATGTACTAATGGATAAAACATGGATATATCACTTTGCTTTGCAATCAAACCGACATGCTTCTGAGTAAACATCACCTGGTCAAACTCATCCAAAGTGACCAAAGTTACACTAAACAGCCGGACAAGTTGTGACTTCTGTATTTTTAAACCGGCAAGAAATTATTCTCATTACCTATTTGAATCATGGAGAAACAAACAACAGTGAATACTATATTTGGTTTATTGTAAGTTTTAAAGACGGAAATTGCAAGAAAAAGGCCTTGC
Organism: Diabrotica balteata; assembly: GCA_918026665.1. Classification (NCBI taxonomy): domain Eukaryota; kingdom Metazoa; phylum Arthropoda; class Insecta; order Coleoptera; family Chrysomelidae; genus Diabrotica; species Diabrotica balteata. Next base: position 39,487,388 of record OU898283.1, read on the forward strand.
TTGTTCAAGAAAAAAATGTTGTTTCAGAAAGATAGTGTACCGTGTCCTAAGTCGATGAAAACGGTTGCAAAAATACATCAATTAGGCGTTGAATTGCCTTAGGACCCACCGTGTAGTCAACATCTGACCTCCAGTGACTACAGACTTTTGTCTAATCTGAAATGCTCCGTAGTGAAAAAAATGTTGTTTAGTAGTTGGACCCAAGGTTTATTGACCGAAGTTAGATACACTTAAAATTGATCAAAACCTTTTACCAAAATTATTAATTGTAAACTTTCTTATAAATTTCAGTACAACCAATTATAAAAATATGGTAAAAAATCTTAATTCGCACTCGACAATTATTTTAAAATTTTTAAAACCCAATAATTTTAGGTTATGTGCAATCCTTTTCAACTCATTTGTTAGAAGCTCAAAAACGTAATAAAGTTAACGTTCTTGAAGATACCACATTTTACGTTTTAGTTTAAGCAGAGATAGAATTAGTAGCAATTATTTTCTCCTTGAGCTCTAATGACTTTGTGCATCTTCCTTCGCATGCTTTTAATTTAACTGGAATATTCTCTTGAGAAATCGTAATTCATTTCTCTTGTGTTGCAATTGTCAGCTACCTTACTGTCTGTGGACCCGTTCTTTAGTGTCGTTTAGATGCTGCATCCGATAAAAGTTGTAATATGTAGCAATTTTTTAATTTTAAAATAGTAACTTTTTTGTTGCAATAATAGGAACACCTAATTAAAAGTGTCATACTAAATTGTTCCCGTATCAATATTAGTTCTGCAGGCTCGTTGTCTTTACCTCTGCTTTGCGTTAGAATGGTTCTGAAACTATTTTCTTGTGACAGTTTAATTGGAATTACTGTTAGACCAGGTCGGATTTATAAAAAACGACTACATTTTGATGTGAGAGGTGGCATTCGGATTTTTGCAGAAAAAGTTTGTGTGATAACTTCAGTAATAGTAATTGACTTGCTCCCCCTTAAATAGGTCGGGAATATTATTAAAAAAATTAAATATTTAAAAATTATTGGAAAATTGATTTTTTCTACGTTCCTTGCCTATATTTAAAAATGGTTTAATGTTTTAATTTATTATACTTGCAAAATAGCAATAAATGCAAAACACGAAGGGAAAAAAATTATTTATTGTTTAATGCTACTGAACTACATAAATTAAACCTAGGCCTCTTATAATTTGTCTAGAACAGGGGTCACCAAATGGCGGACGCATCCAGGCCGTAAGCTTGCTTTTGTGGACCGCCGTTAAATTGACCTTTTACTACTGACGTGTACTTTCTGGAACATAACTACAGATGTGGTGCCATGTAGACCCCATGTAAATTCTATTTAGTGTTGCCAACATTTTTTAAAAATATGACAAAATTATATTCAATATAATTTCTTTGATATATTTAAAATTAGTGTATTAATTTTTTTTTTATAATATTTTTCCAAATTGTTAGTTATTAAACATATTACAAATTACATGTCAAAATATAAGAAATAATGAAACGGATTACTATGTTTAATTTTTTTATTGTTTAAAACGTTTATAGATCGTTCTGGCAATCGTACTAGTTGGACATGTGTAGTGTCGCTCCGAAATTAAATTCCAATTTTGGGTGGTTTCAAGTGTAATCTGCATACAAAATAGTGCAAAGTGTGATTAAAAAGGACCTTTATGTAAGTAAATAATCAGATATCTGTTTTTGGAGCTGTAATAATAAATTTTTTTTTTTTTTTTATTTATTTAAAGTCGTCCGAACCACTGGACTTATAGACGACAACAATGAAAATACATATTGTAACAAAGAAAGGTTAATATTAATTACGTACTAACATTAAAGAACATTAAAGAAGATTGATATATGTAATATAAGTACAGTCTAGTTATTAATTTAAATATCTTTTATGCCTACAACCGTTAAAAACTTTATAATATTGTGTAGATGATTATTGTCTCTAAGAAGGTCGCCTATGTCGCTGGGAAGGTTGAGTTTACTTCTGGTTTCCTGGAAAATTTGACATTCGGTTAAAATATGTTTAACTGTATTGTTGGTTTGACACTGGTTGCAGTATGGAGGATTGTCTCTTGTAATTCGGTAAAGATGTGTATGACGGGTGGTGACCAATTCGAAGTCGAGAAAAGATGACTTGTTTTTTCCTCGGTAACACAAAGGCTTGTTTTTGTAAAACATTGTCTTTAATTTGCCTTAGTTTTTCGGAACACTGCGACCATTTGTTTTGCCACGTACAACTAACTATGTTTTTTAAGCACAATTTAAGATCACTTGGCACTATTTTATTTAATTGCACTTGACCATCACTTGTCGCTGCTTCGTGAGCTAGACGGTCCACAACCTCGTTACCATGTATTCCAATATGAGATGGAACCCAGATTAATACTACATGTTGTTTTCCTTTACAGCATTTTGAAGTTCTTTGTAAATGTCTTTATGAATAGGATTGCTGGAGTATATGTTTTTTTCATGTCACAAAGAGCATTCATTGAGTCAGTTATGATTGTATAATTTCTCTGGTCCGTTGTGTTAATGAACTTCAGAGCTTCAAGGGATTGCGTTCGAGATAGTCCAGTTGTTATGCAACTTAAATTTAGCATTATGAATATTACAGAAAATGGCTGCGCCGACTCCGTCCGTTGTTTTTGATGCATCTGTGTAGATCTGTCGGTAGTCGCTAAAATCTATCCATAATATCTTTGAAGTTGTTTATTAATATGGCTGGTGGGGATTCATGTTTATTAAATTTTGATAGATCAGTAATTACTGGTGGTTTATTTACAGTCCATGGAGGAGGAGGGTTTTCGGAAGGATGGTATATTGACGGGAATTGTATGCTATATTTATGAAGTAATCGGTTAATTCGTTCATAGAAAGGCGGATTACATTGAGGATGAGATGAGAAGTAGTGGCTGAAACGATTGCTGTGAACGTTATGGTAGACTGGGTTATCTAGAGAGGATAGAACTTTACAAGCAAACGACAAACTTAAAAAATCTCTTCTAAATTCTAAAGGGCTTTGCTCTGATTCACTACATATACTTAGTATAGGGCTTGTTCGAAAGGCCCCCAAAGCGACTCGCAGTCCCGTATTTTGGATTACATCTAGTTCTTTAAGAACAGATTTTTTGGCTGAGTTATATACCACTGAGCCGTAGTCAATTTTTGATCGAACTAATGATGAAAAGATTCGTAGAAGAGTTGCCGTATCGCCGCCCAGTTGATATTCGACAGTGTCTTTAAAATATTAATGCTTTGCTGGCAAGTACCTTTTAGATTTTTAATGTGACTTTTCCAATTCAATGTTTTGTCAAATGTAAGACCGAGGAACTTTATTTCTTTTACAAAGATCAGGTTTTTACCATTCAATGTTAAAATTGGATTATCCTCTTTTCGCTTTTTTGAGAAGAGCATGCATTTTGTTTTTTCGTTAGAGAAACTGAGTCCTGTTTTGTCAGACCATTTCTGGAGATTATTTAATGCGCTTTGCAGGATTCTTTGGGTGGATTCTAAATTTGTTCCTCTTAGTAGGATAACCAGATCATCTGCGTATAGTCTTGCTTTTACTGGATGTTGACATTGTTCCAAGATATCGTTAATTGCAACAAGAAATAAAGTTACACTTAATACCGATCCCTGGGGGACTCCATTTTCCTGGATTCGACTTGATGATAGTGTTCCATTTGATCGTACTTTAAATGTTCTAAGTTGAAGAAAATTTTGAATAAATTTTAGGAATTGTCCATTAATAACCCCAGGAGTGAAGCTTTTCTACTATAACCATATCTCCATGTGCAATCGTAGGCTTTTGTTATATCGCAGAAAATAGCTAGACAGTGTTGTTTGTTAATGAGTGCTTCGTAAACTTCGGTTTCAAGATCAACTAGGTTATCCGTCGTTGATCTATTTTGACGAAAGCCGTTTTGCTCCGGGATAAGCAATTTTTTATCTTCCAGAAACCATGTAAGACGACGGTTTATAATCTTTTCAAATAGCTTACAGGTTGACGAGGTTAGGGATATTGGTCTATAGGACTGGGGATCTGTTTTCGGTTTTTGGGGTTTAGGGATTGGGATAATATATGATTCTGACCAAGACTTTGGAAAGTAGTGCTGAATCCACATTTGGTTCAAAACATTAAGGAGGTATATTATAGCATTTGTGCTTAGTTTTTGGAGAAAAATTATTGGTATCTCATCTGGACCCGGAGAAGAGTTTTTTATGCCAAACAATGCATCGTCCATTTCTTCAAGTAAAATTGGCGAGTTCATGTAGTCTTCCGTGTTCTTTGTGATCATTATCTCCTTTTTTTCATTTCTAAATTTAAATTGAAGACAATTTGGAGAGTAGTTGTTAGTGCTGGAATTTTGTTCGTAAAGGTCTGCAAACATTTCTGTGATTTCTTGTGTTGAGGTAATGAATTGATCATTATGTTTTAAGAAACTAATTTGGGCGTTTTGCTGTTTTCCAGATAGTTGACGAATTTTCCTCCATAATGCAGACCGGGGAGTAGAGTTGTTGATGGATGTCACGAAAGATTTCCAGTTTTGTTTTTTAGTTTGCTTAATTTGATATCGAGATTCAGCTCTTAGTTTTTTATATTCTATTTGATTTTGTGTAGTAGGACATCGTCTGAATTTGTTAAAAGCTCGCTTGTATTTTTTGATGGCTTCGTCACATTTAGTATTCCACCACGGTACTGGCGTGTGAGTTTTTAGAGTTTTGGTTTTTCCGACTACTTTGTGGCCTGCTTCTAATATTAACTCAGAGAATTTTAGATAAGTTGAAGATATATTTGAGGTACTAGGGTCAGAGAGATATGGGAGTTTTTGGTCTATTTGGTCTGAGAAAAGTGTCCAATTTGCCTGGTCTAGTTTCCATTTTGAGAGAGGAGTAGTTAAGGCGGTTTTAAAAGGACGGGTTATAAGAATAGGAAAGTGATCACTCCGTATAAGTAGGGATGGACTTCCTAATTTAAAGATGTTTGTAGGACCGGATCGCACATGCTTAGGTCGATAACTGAGGATTCTCCTGTTTGTATATTAAATCTTGTGGGTTCCCCTGTATTCAAGATGTTTATATTGTTACTGTCAAGTAATTTTTCTAGTACTTTTCCTTTTAAATGATCGAAATTTGGATCCCCAGTAGGGACTATGACTATTAAAATCTGCTAAGAGTATACGGGAGATGGGATCTGTTGAAGTAGTTCCTCAATTACGACAGTTGAAAAATTTTTCACTCGGTGGAATATAGATGTTTGCATATTGAGATCTTTATATCACTATTAATTGTGATTGCAACAGCTTCTAAGGGTGTATTTAAAGGTATTAGTTCTGCTTCGTACATTTGGTTGATATAGAGATTGCTACTCCACCACTTGCTTTATCTCTATTGGTCCTGTTTTTATAAAAGCATTTAAAACCCTTTAACCTTGCATGGTAAGAATCTTTGAAATGAGTTTCTTGAAGGCAAATAACTGATGGTGTTTGTTGAGAAATTAACTTTTGTAACATTTCGCAACGGGTGTTGTACCCGTTGAGATTCCATTGTATGATACATCTGAATATTAAGTACTTAAGTTTTCTTGAGAGGATGAGAGTTCGCTGTCCATTGATGCAGATGTTCTGGAGAGTTGATGCTGTAATTTTCTTTTAATGTTTGTGATTTTGGTTTCAGCTTTTTTGAGCTTGAGTGTATATAGTGTCCAGATCCTTAAGGAAACCTGGTACAATTGTCTGTATAGGTCTTAAGAAGATCCAATATGTCTGCGTTGTGTGGGGCTGATTCAAAGAAATTTAAAGTTTGGTTATAGTTCAGTGTAAAATTGTTTTTATCGTCTTCAAACATTTGTTGTAATGGTTGCATTTCATCGTGAATGGATTTTTCCGGTTTAATTTTCTTAGGTTTGGGTTTTTGAAATGTAGGTTGTTTGTGGAGGTCTTCAAGCGGTGGTGTAGACTCTGACATTTGTCGTTTAATGGAAATCGTTGAAGTTTCTTGGGCTACCGTTTCAGATGTTTTCATTGGTTCCGTATTCTGTTTATTTCGTTCTTTGGTACTTACATTGACATTTTGATTAACTGAAGATGCGCTTATGTTTTGACAAGATTCATCATTAGACGCTAAAGTGTTGGCGGCTTCTGTGCATTGGGCGAAATTCTCTAATGAAGTTTGCTCGTTATGTTGTAGAAGTGGGCATACTACAGCTAAGTGACCTGCTTATTTACAAGAAAAACATTCAAGGTTGTCGGTTGCTAAGAAAATTCTGTATGATGTATTGTCGAAATTTATTATGAAAGAAGCTGGCAATATTGCATTGTTTTCTAAAGGAATAATATACGTTTGTCGGCGAAAACTGAGAATATGAGTAAATTCTGGGCGAGACGCGTTTATTTTAAGAAAGTTGATAGGCGATAATAGATTTAGACCTAGCTTTATTAGTTCTGCTTTTAAAATGGAATGTGGTATGCTGGGGCATACATTGGATAAAACAATTCTTTGACTTGGAGTGATTAATTTGCGGGCAGTGAGAATTTGATTGTTGACTTTAATTGAACCATAATTTTTTAAGAAGTTATCTACTAGTTCTTTTGAGGATAAGTAAATGCATATTCTATTTTGAGAAATCCGTGAGGCGAAAATAATATCTTTAGGATTTACAGTACTGCCCAAGGTTATTAGATAATCTTCAATTTTTACGTCGTCAATGGAAGTAAATAAGATGGCTTGCTGTTTATCGGGAAATTTGGATGATGTTTGATTTTTTGTTGTAATTGATGCGTATGATTGGGAATTGTATTGAGTTGAAGTACTAGGTATGGGAAGGTTCAGAGTAGGGTTAGGGACATGGTCCCCTGGATTTTTGTTATCCATTGTTTACACGCCACATTAATAATTTAAATTGTGGCTGAGTACGGTCCTGTTCACCTGAAGAACTTGTTTTGATATTTCAACAAAATTTCGAAAAATGATGGGTGTTTTTCGATTGACAATATGCTTAAATGCTTAAATATATGTAAACAAACTTTGTTTACTTACTGGTTTTTGCAGATTCAACCGTTGATAGATGAATTTGATTATAACACTGTTTTTTGTTTAATGAAAATTAATTAACTAAATACTTAATGTGTTTTACTTTTTTAAAACTCGATAGCTTTGGAACTCGTATTAAATACGTCTATTCACTTTGCTGTCTCGATGCGAACTCCCCAATAATAAATTAATAGTTAATTTTAATTGCCCTACGGATAAAAGTAATACTTCTGAGTTGTCGAAACGAGTTGAACTTTTTGCGTTGGACGGGTGATTACAGAACGATAAAAAAATAATAATTATCAACAGACAATAGGTCTGTTATTCAGGTTTCGATAAAACTAAACAGAATTATAAACGCGGAACTTATTTGTGTTAGGATCGACAATCGCTAAGATTTAGCTGTTGAGGTGGGTGCGGAGACTTGTCGCGATCCGTAACCGTTACAAATATTTTATAAATACGTTACTTATTTAAATTAGAAGAAAGATGGCGGATGGTAAGGTGGATGAAGATAGTAAAAGAAAAAGTAAAGAGGAGCTAGACATATGCAGGAGCAGAAAAGTGAACCGAATACCAGACAGGTCGAATCCATCAACGAATGAAACCAGCAGCCAGAACGAAATGATGGAAATAATGAGACAACTAGTAAGCGACAATAAAAAGAAAAACAAGGACCTAGAAGATATAAAAAATACAATGGGTAATATAATTGAGGAACTAAAAGAAATTAGGAAGGAAAATAGTGAATACAAATTGCAAATGAAAGAAATAATAAGAGAAAATGAAAATCTAAAGCAAGAAATGGCTACGATGAAACAAAAAATAGATAAAATAGAAATAACTTGGAAGCATGTCAGAAAGAAAAGAAGAAAAATAACCTAATAATGAGAGGCTTACCAATAGACACAATAGACGCAGAGCAACTAGAGAACTTTATAGAAACAAAAATAGGAGTAAAATCAGAAATAAATAGGGTACAAAAAATAAATGAAACAATGTGTGTTATCGAATGTAAAAAATTCGAAGATAAAATGAAAATACTGAAAGCCAAGGGTAAACTAATGAACTATAAGCAACATAAAGTATATATAGAATGTGATCTAACATTAAAAGAGTTAGAAATACAAAGAAACCTTAGGAAGATAGCAGCAGATGTAAAGACTAATGGGAAAAGGACAAAAATTGGATATGGTTTCATAGTTATTGAAGGCATTAAGTAGAAATAGAATCAAAAAACAAGCCGGATAGAAAAAGTAACATACAATACTGAACCAACTTGTTAAAAAACCTAGCTGAAGAAAACACAATGACGGACCGAGAAACAAAACAGGCACAGAACATGGACATGAGTAGACTTAAAGATAACAACACAAACGGAAAGAAAACAAATTGAAGTTCTTCAGAAAACATTGAACTTAAACACAGAAAAGAACAAAACAACTTTGAAAATGGCATCATGGAATGTAAGAGGTATAAATGGGAAGGAAATAGAACTGGGGGAAGAAATTAGAGATAACAACATTGAAATAGTAGCTATAACCGAGACAAAGAAAAAAGGAAGAGGATCAATAATATTAGAAAACGAAATGTTACTAATATACAGTGGAGTGGAAGAAACGAAGAGAGCTCAGGCTAGGAGTAGCGTGCATGATAAAGAAGGACAGTATCAACAAAGTAAAAAATTGGAAACCAATACAAACCTAATAATATGCTATGGACCAGATGAAGATGTAACAAAAAGTGAAAAGAATGAGTTCTGGGACAAATTACAAAAAGTAATAAATGATTGTACAGAAAAAATTGTGATCACAGGAGACATGAACAGTACAGTGAGAAAAGAAGCAGAAAAATGGAACAATGTCATCGGACCTTATGTGGAGGCAAAAATAAACAAAAATGGAAAATTACTACTCGAATTCTCTCTAGACAATAACCTGGTGATTATGAACACACACTTCCAACATAAAAAGATACACAAGATCACAAGAGAAGTCAAATCAAGAGATAAACAATCAATTATAGACTTTACTATAGTGAAAAAACAAAGTAGAACTGGATAAGAGATGTAAGGGTGAAAAGGAGTTATGAAATTACGAGTCACCAATATATATTAGAAACCACATTCAAATGCAAAAGAAAAGAAATAAATATGAAATGAGAACATAAAAAAACACAAAGAAATAATAAAAATTTATAAACTGAGAAAGAAACAACGAAGATAAGATACTCACAAGGGCTAGAGAAAGTGATGGATAATGAACATGAAATAACAGAAACAATAGAAGAAGATTGAGAAAAATTTAAAAAGGCGATGATAAAAACAGCTAGATCAATATGTGGAACTACAAGAAATAACAACAGAGGGAGACGTACATTTTGGTGGAACGATGAAGTGAAAAGAGAAATAAAAGAAAAGAACAAGTTATGGATACGAATACATAAAAGACAAAACACAACCAAAAACGAAAAATTATACGAGACAAAGAACAAAAGTTAAAAGAGATAGTTAAGAAAGAGAAAAAGAAAAGTTGGGAAAAAATTCGGAGAAAAAAAATGGAAGAAAACAGCACAGAAAACGCAAAATTATTTAACGGAACACTGAAAACCCTAAGAAGCACCAAAGAAACGAAACTAAAACAAATAATGAACAAGGAAGGAACAATAATAAAAGACGATAAGACAATAATGGAAAGATGGAGGGAACACTTCCAGCTGATACTGAATGAAAATCAAGCGAATACAATAGAGAAGGAAAGCCACATCAAGAAAGTATCCATGAGAAACATGGAAAATCCAGAAACTGTAGAAAAAGAAGAACTGGAAAAAGCAATAAGAAAGATAAAGATTGGAAAAGCACCAGAAAGCGATGAAGTAGCACCAGAAATGATGAAATATATAGGAGTAAAGAAAAGAAAAATTGTTATACATATATAACCTAATATAGAAGAGAAAAGTAATACCCAGAGAATGGATAAATGCAGTAATTATAACCTATATACAAGAAAAGAAACACAAGAGACTGAAGAAATATAGAGGTATATCACTACTATGTGTAGCAGCAAAGGTATACAAAACCATAATAGAAAGGAAAATCAGAAAAGAAATAGAACATAAATTAGGTTTTAGGAACTATTTGGCTTAACGCTGGCGCTGATTTGGATATTATGGTTGTGATCTACAAGTCCTTGAGACTGCGTCATGTTGCAAGATATCTGAGAGTTGCTGTGAGTCTTTCATGGGGTGTAATCGCTTTTCTCATGCAAGTGTCTTGTTTTAATATGTATGGTGTTGCCAACTATAGCAACTGACAATAGGCTGAGATGTCCATTCGCAAATAATTGCGCCAGTCATCTGTTTCGCCTCTCAGTTCTTTTAGTAACGAGACTTGGGAATACTGGTGTTTTTTCAGAAGCCACTCTCTTGACCATATTGTCTTTTTTCTGTTTATAACCTTTTTCCTAAGTCGTAGTATTGTTATAGATGAAAAAACAAAAGTAAGCAGCCGTGTTTCATCCACAATAAAAAAAAAAGACTAGAAGCAAACTTCACACAACTCAAGACTCTGAATTAGAAATAAGGTATAAAACGGAAGGAAAAACGTAGTGTGTATACACTGGACAAAACGTACATTTGTCGTACGTTTTATATGACCCACAAAACGTACAATAAGACGTAGTGTGAAAACGGGCCTTAAAATCCCAATGTCTCCGTCAGACGACATAAATGTTTTCATGGTAACAGCTTGAAAAACATGGACGGAAGGATATTTATCTATTTAAAGATAACAAAAACAAGTCTTCAAGATAAGTGTTCAATTATTGAATAAGAATTTTGTGCTAATTAAAAAACAAAAAAAAAGTACTTACAGAAACTTGAACATGGAATTGGCCGGTCTGGACAGTCCGCCATTTTTGCTTCTCCTTCATAGTCGTAAAATGCGAATTAATGTACTAAAAACTCAATCTAGAAGGTGATGCTACCTATTGGCTTTTCAGTGAACTACTGTCAAGGGGCATCAACCTAAACTGACATTCCAGAAAAAATTCCTAAACAAAGCATGTTTTATGTCGCGTGGAGACGACGCTGGGACTGAGGAGGTTATAACATACTTCAAGTATGTTTTCTTTATACCTATGGCTTGGAGATCGTAATCCTTATCAGAAAATCTGGTAAAAAAATTAAAACAAAGCAAAGGCAATGGAAACAAATCATGCTTGGAATTTCACTAAGGCATGATTCGAATCACCAAGGTAAGATGTATAAGAAAGATCAGGAATGTCGTGGAAGAAATTTAATAAATGTATGGGCGCTGGGCCAATTACATTGACAGATATGACGATAAACAGTGGATACGAAGATTCCTAGAATGGAGACCAATAGAGATGACAAGGCGAATTGAAAAATCTTCAAGAGAGTGGGTTGATAAAATAAGAAATAAGGAAATTAGGAGAGACCTACATTTATTAGAAAACAACAAAGCCAGTGGACCAGATCAAATATACAGCGAATGGCTAAAATTACTCTCAAATGACAATATAAAAGAACTCACTGTACTTTTTAATCAAATATATGATACCATGAATCCATCGACTGGTATTATATTCTCTAAACAAACAAAAAGAGAAAATATCTAGAATGAAATGTAATAAAATTAGAAAAAATATCATAAAACATTGATCGTTTCATTCCCTGCTACACTGGAGAGAATCCCAAACGTTTAATGTAATGGTTAGTCGGTTGTAGACTTTATATTATGGTTTAATGAGCCACTGCTGTGTGGTAAGATACTATTGTCATATTTCTTCTAAACCCGATTTAACAAGCAAGCTGCGAAGAAATAATTAGTCAAAAAGCAGTTCGGGTTCCGGAGATGCCTTGGAACTAGAGAAGCACTATTTTCTATGCAAACACTCCTTCAACGATGTTGGGAGGAAAGAAAACTCGTATAGATGTGCTTCATTGATTTTGAAAAGACATTTGATCATGTTCAGCATACCAGACTAATTACCGCCTTGTAGAGCATCTCACTAGATGAGAAAGACATCAAACTTATTGCCAAATTTTACTGGAACCAAACAGCTATTATTAATACCAACAACAGAGAATCAAAGCCAATCAGTATTGAACGAGGCGTAAGACAAGGCTGTATACTATCTCCCACCTTCTTTAACCTGTATTCTGAGAATCTATTTAGGGAAGCTTTAAAAGATCAAAAAGGAATTATCATAGGAGGAGAAATAATTAACAATATACGGTACGCCGACGATACTGTGATTCTAGCTGAAAACATCGACGATCTGCAGGAGCTAATCAATAGAGTTGACATGGAATGCACAAATTGGGGACTGTCGAATAAATATCGATAAAAACTAAATACATGGTGACACAGTAAAGTGGATATTCGGCGAAACTCCAACTGATATTAAACCAACAATCGCTGCAGAGAGTTCAGAGATTCAAATACCTTGGATGTTAGATTACCCAAAATCTAGATCCATCCTTCGAAATTTGATGTAGAATTGAACAGGCAAGAAACTCATTTCAAAAATGCAAGCCTCTATTATCCAATAACTCATTAAATTTGGAAATCCGTGAAAAGTTTACAAGATGTTACGTGTGGTTTGTACTTAATGTATGGATGTGAAACTTGGACTTTAAACGCCGATATCATGAATAAAATCGAGGCGTTTGAGATGTGGTTGTATGAAGGAACTAAAAATTCCATGGCTAGCACAACAGAACGCAGAGTTCTTCGAAGAATGGACATCACGAACTATATTAAATATTATAAGAGGCGTAAACTAGAATATCTTGGACATATAATCAGAGGACCAAGATATGAGTTCCTTCGGCTAATTCTCAACGGTAAAATCGAAGGAAAGAAATGGATAGGACGGAAGAAACTCTCTTGGTTGAGGAATTTGCGGCAGTGGACAGGTTTGACAGCGGACCAATTGCTACACGTAGCGCAAGACCGAGATCAGTATAATAATAATATAAGCATGGTAGTCGTCGACGTTCCGTAGGGATATGGCACTCTAAGAAGAAGAACTCTTCAAAAGACTACATTGATAAATAAAATTAAATTTAGTGTAAGATGCATTGTTTTGTTAATTAAACCCCAGAAAATAATTGATCAAAGGATTATTACAAATTAAAATAATGCCAAGTTACCTATCTTTTTGTATGTATAGCCTAACCTTCGTGGTGCTGTATCTAATTGGCAATTTAAATCCTAACAAAAACGGTCCTTCGTATGACCATTGTGATCGAATTAAATCTCACTAGATTGCCTTCGCAACATATAAAGAACAATGTCGAAAACGCAATAGAGTAAAGTATAAAATCTAATGGGCACTTTTTCCGGAAACCTAAATGTCGTTAAACGCAAACACAGATGCGAGGGAGCATCTTCGCAACTCGTAGAAAGATGGAGCACTGAATATTTCATTAGCAGTTAGGTGCGAAATTGAATACAAAGGAAGTTAGAAATTGGAAAATAGAACCATAAAAATCGGTTCTAAATAGGGATAAGACAACATTCGGATGCAAATTGAGCTTGTGCGAGAAACAGCTCTTTTATAATAATAATGTGGACGATCGATAATACCTTCATTGTGCAAATAGTTTATTTTATTTACATTTATATTACTTTATTTCGTGATACTTATTGATGTATTTTAAATATGCAATTTAAATTTGAAAACTATCTATTATATAAATAAAAATCATTTTATTGGGACGTCTTCTAGTTTAAATGCAAAACTACAAAATTGTAATTAGTAATAATAATTAAAAAGTAATCTAATAATAACGTTTCGAGTAATAGTTATTTTCGTTTATTAAATGTTGCTTTATTAAATTTTATCAATAAAAATCTAGAGGACTAGTCTTCGTCTTTTGGTACTCCTTCCAGTTTACAGTTAACACAGTTTTAATTAGATGTTCAGCGATAATTTTATTAGTGAAAAAAGTTTTTAAAGGGTTTAATTTTCTTAAAAAAGAACTGTATTTATTTTTGTCTATGGATAGTTTGAACAGTGTGCACCAAGAATGGCACTCATTTTTAGTTAAATATTTTTTAAACCGTGATATGTCACCAAAGTCGTCCAAAGGCAGCTCTTTCAGTTCTTTCAAACAAGCCGACTACTAAATTATGAACATCTCTACCAACAAAACTAAATGTATGACAATAGCAAAAGATCCGCTCAGATGTAAGTTAGTGGTTGAGGACAACCCCATAGAACAGGTGATGCAATTCAGATATCTGGGCATAGATATATCAAGCACCCACGACCCAGTAAAGGACCTGAGGAGTCAGATCAACAAAGCATCTGCACTGTCAGGAGTCTGCGGGAGATAGTCTGGTCAAATCCGTATATGCGCACAGATAGTAAAATTAGAATCTATAAGACTTGCATACGACCGCTCATGACATATGGCATAGAAGTGCGCGAAGATACCAACAAAACGAAACAGATGCTAAGGGTTGCCGAAATGAAAACCCTAAGAACAATAATGGGGAAAACAAGAAGAGACAAAGCGAGAGAAAATACAAACACTAGAGAGTCAGTGCAAAATTCAAGATATTGCAAGATGGGGAAGGCAGCGCAAGAGATGTGGTACAACCATGTAAGACGAATGGATGAGAATAGACTCCCAAAAAATTGCCCTAGAAAACAATCCCCCGTTCAAGACCCCGGAAGACCACCTAAAGATGGAGGGATAGTTGGCAATCTACCTCCCAAGAAATTAATTAGAGGCAGCTTCAGAATAAAACATATCGAAAGATCTACACAAAAGTAGAAGAAGTAGAGGAGAAGAAGATATAAGTCACAGGTACATTTAGCAAAGTCATTCTAAATGAGTTGTTCATAAATAAAATAAGAAAACATTAACATTGATATCAACGTCATAACAAAGCGAAGAAAAAGTAGCTGATATCACTGGCAGTCTTGCATTGCAAAGAAAAGGATAACAGAAGGTCAACTCTACGTCAAACAATCTTCTGTAGAAAGAGTAACGCACTACAACTACTCGGCCCCATAATAAACGAAGAATGGACGAACAACCAGGAGATTAGAGCACGCATCTGAAAAGCGAGATCCACCTTCAATCGGATGGAGGTCTTCTTTAAGAGTCACAACCTCTCTCTTGATACAAAAGTAATAATCCTGCGATGCTACGTCTTCTCTGTCCTTTTTATGGTGTTGAATCGTGGGCCTTGAACGAAGATATGTGCAAAAAACTGGAAAAATTTAAAATGGGGCTATATCGGACAACACTTCGGAGCTACCGTGGACTGACCGAGTCACAAATGAGGAGGTCTTCAGAAGAATGAATAACAATCGAGAAGTACTGACCACCATTAAATCTCGAAAGTTACAATTCTTCGGACATATTATGCGAAATAAATCCAGATATGCTCTGCTTTAAGCCATCCTGCAAGAAAAAATATTTGGAAAGAGAGGTCCAGGAAGAAGAAGAACATCTTGGTTAAAGAACCTTAGAATCTGGTTCAATATAACATCTGTGCAGCTTTTCGCAGCTGCTGCAGAAAGATAAAGATTGCCATGATGATCGCCAACATTCGTAACGGATAGGTATATAAAGAAGAAGAAGAATCACTGGGAGATAGGGTTGGGCTCAGGTAATAATGAGAGCGATTGTTTCATACAATTATAAATCCTTCCACGAAGAAGAATAGGATGTGTCAGGTTCAAACCACCTGAGTTTTTAACCACGCTCCCATGGGCGACGATATACAACGTCGGAAATCACCTCAAGCCAAATACTGAAACGGTTGATACATCCAATTAAACATAATTTTTTCTTTGATTAATCAAAGATTTAAAGCCATAAATATAAAGCTTTGATGGTACACAAGGAAGAATATCGAACACTGTCAGATAGTTAATCAAAAATTTCTAGCCAAGTACTTCTTACTACCAAAGATAGGATGAATACACTTGATAAAAGTGGTATTTACAAATTAAAATGTGATGATTGTGATGCCTCTTATGTAGGTAGAACCATCAGAAAGTTATCCACTAGAGTCTCTGAACATTTGAAAAGACCAAACTCTTCAAGTTTTGGTCAACACTTAGTATCCAGCAACCACAATTTTAACATCAATTCTGGTTCATCTATCTTACATGACATTAGTAGAAAGAAAAACTATCTTGAGTTGGATTTATTGGAAGATTTGGAGATTACAAGGGAAACAAATGAAAACTCTCACTGTCTTAATACTCAAATTAATTTAAATTGTACTAAATTTAATCCTATATTTAAAAACTTTATTACAGCTCCATCTCGTAGAGGGCCCAGCTCGACTGTTTAGACTTCATGCACTGAGTATTTACATATTAATTTGAAAGTTCTTCCATTGACTGTGGATTCAACTGAACTACTTGGATTATAACCCATTTATATATTTTGCTTTTAATTTTGATTTTAATTTTTAGCAATTCAACTGAATATTCAGATTTTCTTTTTACAGTACTGATAGCGCTTAGTGGACCATTTTATTGTAGTCAACTATCCACTGTCTAATATATTGTTTAGTCTATTTCTTACATTCATACTTTATGTCAACTTCAATTGCTCTCAAACTAACATCCTAATTATTATAGACAGGTTTGAGTGTGAGATCTGGATTATTCAATCTACATAAAAATATTAGATATAATTTTATATTTCTTCAGTTGATTTCCTATAGTGGTGTCAGTTGGACCTTTGGTCAATACTTAGTTTCATAGAATCTTGAAAGGCGCAGATCACTTATCTATTGTAACTGCCCTTCACAAGCTGTCATTTGTCACATGTCATCTCAATATTTCCGCCTCCGCCAGGCTGGGAGCCATTCTGTCTCCGGCTTCTATATAAAATGTAGCTTCTCCAATTTTTAAATTTTAAAGTGTTTGTTTGTCTTTGTTTAGTGTATTTGTTATGTCCCAATTTACATTTATGACATTCTGTTACTGCTGGATAGGCCACAACTGACGAAGTAAGTCTATAAACGTTAATCACATAAAAAACTTTTTTCAACTATAAACTTGGAGTTTTTATCCAAGTGAATTAATTTTCCTTTTTTAAAAAAACGTTTCTTGGCTTATTTCAGATGCCCCTGAGGATGATCTTGTGATCGAAAGTACTTGGGCAAGATTTGATTAACTACTGTGTTCGATATTTGCCTTGTGTACCATCAAAGTTCATTTATTCGAACCTTACAATCCTTATAATGGTTAAATCAAATATACACACAAACACATCATAGCTATGGACGTATGGGTTGGACTATAATCTCAATTTTTTATTAATCTCAGTAGACACAATAAACTAAAAAAACAAATCACCGATCGGAAATATAAAAAAATGCTAAGAAATGACATTATTTCAACACTTTGAAACAAAACTAATAAAAGATAAACAGAGCTAACCAATCAAGCAAGCTGACATGCAGTGATGCTCATACAACTAAAAGCAAGACCAAATCGGACATCAATATAATTCAAGTGTATGCACCTACAACAGAAGGAACAGAAGAAGAGATAGAAGAACTATACCATAGCATTAATTAAGTCGTGAAAAGGTTGAAATATGAAGACCTAATAATTGTCATGGGTGACTTTAACACCAAAGTTGGGCCAGCAAAACATTATCTGCAGTTGGACCATTTGGTCAAGGAAACGAGACTTGGAAGGCAGGACTTGGAACGAGGGAAGCACTTTTTAGTTTGCAAGTTCTAATACAGGGAGCCAGGGGTGTGAACTGCGATGTGTATGCATGTTTTATTGATTTCAAAGATGCATTTGATAATGTCCAGAGAAACTAATTGATATCCTAAAATCATCGGGACTCGATGGTAAGAATAAAAGACTGATCTCAAACTTATATCTCCAACAAAAAGCAATAGTATGATTAGAAAATGAACTGTACGAGATCTTCAGTAGTCAAAAAAGGAATTAGACAGGGTTGCATATTGTCACCGGTATTATTTAACATAAACTCTAAAAACATCTCTAGAGAGGCCTTAGATGAATCAGAAAATGGGATTGCTGTAAATGGCCAACTTATAAACAACATTAGATATGCAGATGATACAGTGTTGCTCGCAGATAGTGCGCAGAGGCTCTAAAGGATGATGGATAACGTTGTAGAAGCACGTAACAAATAGGACCTAAAACTAATTTGTAAGAAGACAAAAATAATTATCGTTTTGTAGAATAATAAGAAATAAGAAAAGAAATGGAACTGTATATATCAGAGTTGTTTGAATATAACAGTAATAATATTACCGAATTCTACCAAAACTGTACTGACGGCCCAGAAATTATGAAATGCGAAGTAGAACATGCTATAAATAATGCTAAAATTAGAAAAGCTTGTGGTCCAGATGATACACCAACTGAGTTGCTGAAACTAATAGAGAATGATAACATAAAAGTAGTAGTAAGACTTTTTAATTCAATATATAACACCGGAGTGATTCCCGCAGATTGGCTCAAATCCATCTTTATCGCAATACCTAAAAACACAATGCGAGAAAATGCTCAGAATATCGATTAATTAGCCTAATGAGCCACACTCTTAAAATTTTCCTCAGAATACTTCACAACAGAATTAGACGCAAATGCGAAGAAGATCTTGAAGATACCCAATTTGGTTTTAGAAATGCTATGGGAACCAGGGAGGCACTTTTTGCGCTTAACATCCTATTACAAAAATGCCGTGACCAAAGAAAAGATGTATTTGCATGTTTCGTGGACTTCGAAAAGGCATTCGATAAAGTACAGCATGTAAAATTAATGCAAATACTGAAAAATATCGGAATAGATGACAAGGATATTCGTGTCATTAAAAATTTGTACTGGAATCAAACTGCTATCGTAAAAATTGGAGATAACTACACCGATGAAATCTCCATACAACGAGGAGTCAGACAAGGTTGCATTTTGTCGCCAACATTGTTCAATGTTTACTCGGACCAGTTATTTAAAAAGGCACTTGAGAGACAACCATATGGAATAAAAATCAACGGGGAACTACTTAATGTGATTAGATATGCAGACGATACAGTAATTCTATCAGATAATATTGAAGGTCTTCAAATTCTGCTTGATCGTATTCACGAGGTAGGAGAGGAAATGGGCATTAAAATAAACTCAAACAAAACCAAATTTTTAGTGTTTAGTCGTGACCCACATCCCGATGCAAAGCTTCAATTGAACGGAGTCCAAGTTGAGAAAGTTCACAAAATGACATATTTGGGAACTGTGATAACGGACCAACTAGATCCAGACATAGAAATAAAACGTAGAATAGCAATGACTAAAACTACTTTTATGAAAATGAAGTCATTTCTTTGCAATAACCATCTCAGTTTAGAACTAAGGCAAAGAATGGTTAAGTGCTATGTTTGGTCTGTACTTTTGTATAGTGCAGAAGTGTGGACGCTAAAAGTATCGATCATGAACAAAATTGAAGCATTGGAAATGTGGGTTCATAGACGAATGCTGAAGATACCTTGGACAGCAAGAAAAACTAATGAAGAAGTACTAAGGAGCGTCAACAAAGACAGAGAACTGCTAAAGACTGTTAAACATCGAAAAATGTCTTATCTGGGACATATTATACCCTCTTGATGATTGATTGGGGGTTACACAAAGAACGGTACTAGGCTCGGGCTTCAGTCTGGTAGAGGTATCTTGGTCGGGGTTCTTGTTACAGCTCAAATATCACGGATCAATTAAAGAAGTACTTACAACACAAAGACAAGAAGTTAGAAGAGAAGATAAGAGATAAGAGAAGAAAAGTTATTTGGGCACCACCCTATTTTTAGAGGAACAGGGAAACCTTAAGGCACATAGAAAAGGATGACGAGAAAGGTAAGGTACAGCTAGAGAACTCACGCGAGAATAAAGTAAACCGTGAGAGAAAAGGTATCGGAATTATGCGGTACACTCCTAATATTTCGACACATATACACAAAATATACGATCAAACAAATAATAATATAATTCAATAAAAAATGCCTGGAAGAGAAACACAAAAATATAAATTCAAATTATATACAAAAATATAAAAGAAATAAAAAGCAAATAGATCTTTAACAAAATTATATTTAGGTATATTTGTTAAAGTAAATGTACTATACCAAATTTTATTGGATAGTTAAATGGCATGATTATTGCGCAACTTATTATTAATTACAAACAAAAAATATCTCTTTGAAAAATAGTTATAAATAATTTAGTATCCTCAAGAATTAGAAAAAGGCAAGGAACATTATAATTATATCTACGTTAATATTTGGCAAGCAAGTGAATTTTATGCCTTGAGGATACCTAAATATGAAGTTACTAGGTTTTTGATCGTGATCACTTCAAATCTAAGAATAGAATTTATCAGAAATATAATCTACATATAAAATCAATTGTACGTTATTTATACGTATATATTATCCTGTATTTTTATACTCAGTCAAACTAAACCTCCATAAATAAGAAGGTACACTGAACTGGAGTCATAAATCAACTTCTAAAGATTTCGTTATCACAGTTTAGTCAATAAAAATTATAGGTACTCACAAAACAGGTGTATTCAAATAATGGTATTACGCCCTCAATAAGGCACTTGACTTCGGTCCGTACAACAGGTAGTTGGGATGACAGCCACAAAGAATTGCGGTCTTCTTAACGTAATCCCTTAGATTGTCTTAGGCCGACGAAAAGAGGCAGTTAGACCAAGGTAGTACAATACGGTGAGAGAAGAGTAGTAGAAGAACGGTGTAGAATCTGAACAATGTAGAATCTGAACGGTGTAGAGTAGAATATGAACGGTAAAATCTGAACGGTGTAGAGTAGAATATGAACGGTAAAATCTGAACGGCAAACAGAAGTGACTTCAATTGGAAGACGTCTGTTTGACAAAAGAGAAGATAATTAATATAAGACACACTGTGTAAAGATAAATAAGGGTGAATTGAAAATCCACTTACCGCCGATTGTCGAAGATAAGACCGCTTGCCACAGGAACCAACTTGGAAATGAACATCGGATTGTGAACTTAGAAGGGCTTAGACAAGCGAAGGTTGAAAATAGAGAGGGGATATTGGCTGAAGGATGCCACGCGAAATTGACATTAAATTGCTGGGCTACTGGGGTTCATTTTCATAGCTTTTACCAATGGAAAGTAACTTTCTACGAAAAACAACTCTTCTGTTTTTCTGAGAAGGTAGCTCGGAGATTTCACAATAGAGACCTTTTTCCTTTGTTATTAGGAAAGATTTTTATGTACCAAAACAAGATAAAAAGCAGAAAGAACATTTGGCGGAGTTATTTCTTTGTTAAAAAAAGGCGTAACGAATTAGTAGTGTCGGTTATTTGGAAGATATGCAGGCATGGGCGGCGTGAAAATAATTTACTAAAGGGAATAATTTAAAGAAATTATGAACATGCTTCAATATAGTAAGGGGAAGTCGATATAAAATTTTACAACTGATCCTTAAATGGTAAATGCGAGTTAAAAAAATAATAAAATTGAGAATAAAATGAAAGGTAACCCTATATACGTGTTTCTGACAATTGGTCGTCTTCAGAACGGTGCAGCCAGGTTAAAAAAGAAGCATGTTAATTGCCTCTAAAGATTCTAGGGCAACAACTAACACATCCACGGAGGAAACTAAGCAACTTGAGGAAAGGAATGCCAAACGTTTAGAATATTTAAAAACAACAACAAAAAAATGTTAATGCGTTAATAGCAAAATAAAGATAGTAGGTATCGGCATAGCTTGCAACGAAGAAAAAAAAATGAAATATGTAGTGTAGTGGCGGAGTAGTGACCAACCGATCTGAGAAGACTTAAAGAGGTCGAAATACGTATAAGCGGCTTGTCGTTGCTCTGTATCGAATCAAAATTTAGTACCGTCATTATGTAATAAAATATGTGTATAAGCTGGAAGGCAACCTATTAAGGCTAGTTAGAAAAGGAGCATGTTAACTTGGAAAGGATCACTATATGAACAATGCGACCAATTTGTGACAATAATGTTAGAAGACTCTGAGGATTTCAGAGCAACAACTAACACATCCACGGAGGAACACAAGCTACCTGAGGAAAGGAACATACCTACTTACCCACTAACTTTATTTTGCTATTAACTCACATTAACCTTTTCTTGTTGTTTGAAATATATATATCGACAAACAAAACATAATATTTAAGGTCTAACAGTAAAGACAATTTTAAAAAAAGTTAAAACAACATACTTACCGAGATATTCTATTTGTTGATGGTCGTGTACTTACCTAAAATAAAAATAAAAATTAAATTTCAAAAATATAGTGTAAAGTTTTTCTGAATAAAAATGAAAACGATATATTATTAGCTATCTAAACAAAGAAAATATATACACCACTACATTCTACTATTTGAAAAATTTTCTATTTTCTAAAATAGGTCTGTGGGTCAATTATTGTTAAAACCGCATTATTGGAGTTCTCCCTAACAGAAAAATCTTTGTGTTTTTGTAGAGCAATGCTTGCAAACATAGACCCTAGGGGAGACCGTCAGTTAGTCACACCCCCTTTTATCCCGGTTCCCAGAGATTTACTGTTACAACAGGCAACAGTAGTCGGATAGTTTATTTTCCTAATGAGATACCTTCGAAAAGGAATCTGTCCTGGAAAACACATTTTTTATTCCCTGAAAAACGACCGCAAGCCGGAATTTCGTAATTTACTACGATTTATTTAAATAAATTAAAACACGGATATAATACTATCGGGAATTGAAATTATTAAATATCTATTAGCAATTCGTTTTATTATTTAGATTAAAAACAATATTAAATTGCTAAACAAATTGATGGAATAAAACGTTTTTTTATTTAATATTCTGAATATAGTATATAAGTTTATTTAGCAGAAAAATAAAAAGTTACAATACAATATAATGTTTTTTACTGGACATTTAAAATAATTTTGCTTTAAAATATATGTATTTTGATGTTTTGCGTTCCTCTTTGATAATCGTTCTCAAAAAATTTTTAATATTTGTCAAAATAAACTTATTTTTAACTAAAATTGTGATCAATTCTCTTTTAAAAGAGTAATAAATTACTCTTATTATTATTATAAATTATTTATATTAAAATGTCACAAGAAAATTGCTTTAGAACAATAATACATATAAGTAACAATAACCAAATAATACATTTAAATTTTATTAATTTTTTACAAATTTTGTACAGTAAACTATAAAAATCTAACAGTTCATTATCTCCATTTGGTCTTTAAATAGGGCATCTTCTACTTTTTTTGCTATATTTGGCTAGACAAAAACACAGCACTCAGTCGTGTACTAAACTTTGTGTATATTCTTCTCATTCTGTGGAGTAGCATCCAGATTATGAGCATCCCCACGAAATACTAATTGTTCCTTAAATAAATAGGATTTGACGACGAAACTAATCGATATTTCAATAAGACGAGGTGATATTTGTATAAATTATCTATGGTTAACCATTGTAGTTCTTTTATTTTGCACGATACCCGATCATATTTTCTTATGCCAAAGACAAATCTGCAACAATTATTTTGAATTTTTTGCAATCTTAATTTCGTAACTTGATCTAAGCAAGAATAAAATACCAAGAGCCCATAATTAACAATTGACATTACCATAGTTTCACAAAGTAACTTACGCAATTAAAAGTTTAAAATGCCTTTACTTCTATATAGTTGACGCATAACTAAATAGCCCTTTTTTACTAAAAGGGTGACATGCTCTTGAAATCGTAGCGTACAGTCATATGACTCATAAGTTCCTGCAACTATTAACATTCTTTAGAGGTTCATTTTTTATAATCAGTTTTAAGTTATCCTGAACAGCGCATTTATAATTTTTTGAACAATATAATAAAGAATTACATTTTTCAACATTTAGTTGAAGATTATGTCCAGTGGAATAAGTATAAATAGATTCCAAATCCTGATTTATGTTTTGTGACGCTTGATTTACAGAGTTAGGTTCAAAAGGGAAATACAGTTGTATGTCGTCTGCAAAAGAATGCAACTTCAAATTATTTAAAGATATGTATAGGTCGGAAATATATATTGAAAAAAGAAGAGGACCTAGAACCGAACCTTGAGGCACCCCTAAAGTGACAGATGCAAATGCTGATGAATTATTATCGATTATGACCTTTTGATAACTATTTACCAAATAAAATTTAAAAAACTGTAAGGAGGTTTTATCAAATACAAAATTTTTCAATTTAGCGTACAGAAGAGCATGATCAATAGTGTCGCAGTATTATCTATATTATATATATATATATATATATATATATATATATATATATATATATATATATATATATATATATATAATATATATATATATATATATATATTCATATAGCATATTTTATAAAAGCATATATTTTTATAAAAAATATATACACATTATAAAATTCTATAAAATATATAAATTCATAGAATACTCAAAAAAATTTATATACAACACCAAAAAATTATATATATATTATATATATATATAAATAATATATATATATATAATATGTGTGTGTGTGTGTGTATATAAATTTTTTTGAGTATTTCTATCGAGGATTTAGTATATTTTATAGCACTTTTACAACTGATGTTGATATTTTTCTATAAAAAATACCGCCTTTTGTAAAATATGCAACACTGAAAAATTAACAAATTTTATTTTTCAACGGTGGGTATTAGGATCCCAACGAAAATCCTTTTATATTGTAAAAGTTTTTAATAACGGATACACCTTTCATTTTTGCGTTCCTTTTAACCCAATATAACTCATTTAGCTTGACCCTTGAAATCCTCTTAAGTCCTTAGTCTAAATAACCTTAACTTTTAAGCTGAGAATAACAGCTTTAAAATCCGACCTCACGGGTAAAATGCGAATATTTAGGATGGAAAACAAACAAAATAGTTTAAGTGTTGCGTCGCGGTGAAAAGAAATCTTGCACATTTTTGTCCTAAATGTGCAATGAAACCAGGCGCTAACACAATGTTTAAAGAAATCGGCGTTTGTATAAAATTAATACTTACAATACAAATATATTTAAGACAAATGTGTCTATTTGATTTTTATATAAAAAATTAATATTTGTTTCAAAAATTTATTTTTTTTTAAATTTATATAGAGACAGGTTTCTAAATATTGATAAATTAACTATTGATAACCACAAATTCTTTAAAGCTTATAATCAGAGAAAATACGTAGTATATTTTTAAAAATTTACATAAAAGCAAGCTTTTTATACAAAATATTTCTAAATGGTAAGTAATTTTTTAAGTTTCCAAACCGCACTGTTAATAATTAGAAATAAAACATTAAGCATCATCATCTTGGTGCTACAGCCCTTAGAGGGCCTCGACCTTCTCAAGCTTTCTACGCCATTCTGTTCTGTCCCTTACTTGCATTTTCCAGTTTCCGACTCCGATCTCGGCTCTTGTGTTACCTCATCCATCCACCTCAGCTTTGGTCTACCCCGTTCTCATTCCCACGGGTTGCGCTGTTAGAATCTTTTTTATCATGTTCGATTCACGGGCTCGGGCTACATATCCTGCCCACTGCAGTCGGTTTTGCTTAAGTATAGTGACAATATCTTTACCACCAAACGTATGCTTGTAGATATTCTGCAGTTCAAAGTTATATCTACGCCTCCATATTCCGTTCTCACAGACCGCTCCGAATATCCGGCGTAGCACCTTTCTTTCAAAAATGGATAGAGCGGATTCATCTGTTTTCGTTAGCGTCTATACCTCTGAACGGGGACTATTATTGTTCTATACAGCCTTATAGGAGTTAAAACATTAAGCATACACTTAGTTATTTTCAGGCTTTTTAGGGTTTTAAATAAAAATTATAATTAATATTAACGTAAACACACTTAACATTCTGCTAACTCACAGGTTTGACTATTCGATCATTCTAATACTCTACAGGCGCCACCGTGCGGATTATGGTTTGTTACAGTTTTCCTGTACTATCCTGGCATGGAACTTGTTAGGAAAGCGGCCAGCAGAACATCCAAGTGTCTTTTTGGGGCATCCTTGTCTTTGCTAGGCAGTACATCGCTGGTTGGAGCTTTAACATCATTAAAATTCGGATATATAAGGGTGGATACGTAAAACACTCCAAGGGCAGTAGTGGTTTTCACTTTACAAAGCTCGTTACTCACCAGCTATAGACAGGGGTTTGCAATAGCCTACATGGTTTAACGAAAATTCCATGCGGAGTTATCAAATGCTCTAAGTAATACTTTTTTTTACGATCAAACGTGCAATTTTTGCGATTTGTCTGAAGATTAAACTGATCTAGTCTATCGAACACTAACTCAACATAGTTTAAGTGTTCATCAAAGAGCGATACGATAAATATAATAAGATCGTCTAGATTTCTTAAAGTTGTTTTGGTCAAGGAACACTATTTAGCACAGAAAATCTGTAGGAAACACTAACTATACTCCACCTGACACCTAAATAGATGCCATAGAGGAGAAGATATATTAGTTTAGGGGAAGGGGATATTAACCATTACATTTTCTATTTAATTCGCAATTTAATTTAAACGAAAACATAAAGAACTTAATTAGATATACCAAGAAACAAAAATAAAATGAGCACCAAGATCCTTTTTCTAAAAGCTTACAAATCGTTATATCTTCATTTTAATGTGTAAAATGAGGCTGCCTTTTGAATAATATAATGAAGAATTATTTTCGCTTAAGTTGACAAAATTTTAAATTCGTCTTTGAGTTGACACAAAAATCTACTAGCAATTTACTTTTAAAATGTTTTTTTTTTATCGCAGAATACGATGTCAAATCTATCAGGCATTCATACTGCTGAGGTATTAAAGAAGCTGTTTTTTTTTTAATTGCAAGGTATGGATCTGCTACTCAGAAGTTTTCTTTAATTTTTTTGTAGAAGTTTTTAAGTAAATTTAGCATATGGACTATGAAACTCGTTGAAAAGAGCTTCAGTTATATCCGATTCCAGTTCTTCTCTAAATTCTGTGATTAGTGGAAAGCAATTAAGATTTTTATTTTTTACAGATCCTGCCCAAACAATTAATTTCTTCCTATACGCTTGTATTTTATTATTGGCATTAAAGACAGTTATTTTTTTTCCCGAAGTGAGTGAATAATTTCATTGACCTAGTTAAAAATACCTGTTAAATATGCCAATTTAATTAACCAATGCTCATTACGTAATCGATCATCCAAGGCAAAATTTCTGTCAATTAGGAAGGATCTAACTTCCGCTTTCATTTCAAAGAGGATAGCTAATCATTTGCCGCGACAAAACTACCTTACTTTCACACGAATGTATACTACCCATGTCATTGCACATCACTCTAAACAGCCTTGTATTAAGTGGTCGTGATTTGATAAATTTAAGTATCTTTACGGTTTCGTCCAAGACTACCTTTAAGGAAGGCATCGTTTTTTCACAGCTAGGCTATGAAGGTGAACAATAAAGTGGCTACTGCTGCATTCATTGGTTTTTTCTTTATCTTTTAAGTGACGCCCGACATTCTTATAGTTATCGTATTCGCACAGCTATCCCAGGGAATGCATTATCCGTTAAGAAGCTTCTACTTGAAAATTTTGGCACCAGTTGTGTTAGTTGTCAATGATTTGCAAAAAAGGAGATCCTCTTCAAAATACTTAAAGTGCTGGTACCACACCCACGCTATTAAAATTGACAATCCAGCTACAGCTATCTGTAGTGAAAACTTGGTAGATTTTATTCGAGAAAATAAGGTAGCTTTTACTATGTTAAGTTTTCAATGCGGTGCTAGACAAATTGCGGTGCTATTATTTGACAAAAGTACAGTTTCTTGGCTTTATCGTTCACCATACATTCAATTATGTCCTTGGCGCATGGCTTAATGAGGTTTTCCGCGATGTTGTGAGCTTTATCTGCTTGAGCAACGGGTTATTGACTAAGTAGGACACCATCAAAGCATTTACGTTAACTGTTTTTGAATGGTAGGTTATAGCTTTTTGGGCATGTGCCAGATCGCCGTGCTTCTATTTGAAAAAGTCAGTAGATTTTTTATTACCTTTTATTATTGGTGACTTTTTTTTGCTACTTTGACGACACGGGTCGCCTCCATTCTGCTTACGTAGTATTGTGCTAGCCTATGGAACACTAACTCAACATAGTTTAAATGTTCATCAAAAAGCTGGACACTACGATAAGATCGTCTAGACAACTTAACATCACTAAATTACTAAAACCACGACAAAACGGTCTAGGGGTCTATAAAAGGTCATTAAAGCTCTCAAGACCAAATGGCATCTGTAAGTACCTGTAAGCCCCGAACGTCATCACAAATGCAATTTTATCACGTTCAGCTTTCGAGACATGAACTTAATCATACTCCAATCGTAAGCCTATGGTAGACATATAAAATGTTCACTTAGCGGTGTGTAACAAATCATCTATACGCAGTAACCAATAAAAGTCACTTTCATAGTAATAACCAGTAGTTATACAGTTTGAACGTTCATAATCTACGCAAAGTCTCGTACCACTATCTTTTTTCAATACTAATACAACGATGCGATCTACGAACTTTTACATCCATCGATGATACCTTATTCAAGGAGTTTATCTTAACTCAGTTTTGGGTTCATGGGTTTTAGGTCAGGTTTGTAGAAACGCACTCGGGATGCTTCGGCTCGAACTTAATGATACTCCGATCATAAGTCTATGGCAGACATATAAAATGTTCAACTTAGCGGTGTGTAACAAATCATCCATACGCAGTAACCAATGAAAGTCACTTTCATAGTAATAACCAGTAGTTACACAGTTTTAAAACCATGGACATATAAATATAGATGGACACAGCAATAAGATACCTTTAACACACAATGTTTTGAAGCTTCGATAGAATGTGATGCTTCCGCAATGAGCATAAGCGTGCTTGAATTTTTACTCGCGGGTAATTATTCAGATTTTAAAAATTGGAAGTAGTAATAATGTATAAAAACACGTTCAAAGAATTTAAAAAAAACGAGAGTTTAACTATTAACAAATCACGTCTTTATAGAAAAATTAAAATACAATTTTATTTGCTTTAAAATTAATACAATAAAATATAGTTGAATTCAAGTTAATTTTTAATAGGTATCAAAATAATGCTACAATAAAAAATCTTTATGTTTTCTCCTAAATTTGCTACCAAAATAGTTCGATCGTCAATATTATTTGGAAACCTACATAGAAAAATAAATGAGTTTTATTCATTTCACTAATTTATTTGCATCCATGAGAAATATTAAATTAAAAAGGTACTAAATAGATCTTTTTTAATCAGATGATGTCTACTTACAATTTAAAAATGTCTACTAATTTCATGAACTTATATCTTATTTAATACATTAATGAACATGAATAAACCCAATGGTACGCCTATTAAAATGTAAACAAACACGCTTCCTCATTTCCTCATCTTAAATAATGTAAATTGTATGTACTTACAAATGAAATGAGAGATCGGGATGTAAATATTTCGTTTATTTTATTTCACTTTTCACAAATATCACTCAAAATACAGCCAAAATATCGAAAAACAACTTTTACTAAAAAGTAAACAAACATGGAACAGCATTTGAAGTTTGACGTAGATCCATAAGACAGAGAAATGTAAACAACCGTTGCCATTTATAAATAGTTTTCAGTGCTTCTACATATAAAATAATTGATTGATATCTATTATACGCTATTATTAAATGATAATGCACACTATGTGCACACTTTATATTTTGATTACAATTAAATATATTAATCTAACCAATAAATTATTATTTTGGTTTGATAGCACCTGTAGAGTATAAAATACGGAGTAATATTTTCAGCGACTCGCGAATAAGAAATTTTAAAACAAAACGTGACAACAGTTGAAGGTGCTGAGAATGTGACCTATTCAAATAATTTTGACTTCACAATTTTATGTAAATAACTGAGTCCATCTGTGTTTATACGTCCATGGTTTAAACGTTTATAATCTACGCAATGTCTCATACCACCATCTTTTTTCAATACTAATACAACGATGCGATCTACGAACTTTTACATCCACCGATGATACCTTATTCAAGGAGTTTATCTAACTCAGTTTTGGGTTCTTGGGTTTTACCATTTTACTCTCATTCCACAGAACCAGGTGAGATAAACGAGCTGCGCCCGTAAGCATCTCTTTTGAGCGCACCACCATTAGGGGCGTCAGTGTCTCGGCACGTACCTACCTGGGAGATTTAAGAGTGGTAGAGGAGAGCTCCTCGGCGGCTACCTGTCTACGTGCTAGGTTGAGTTTCATCTACTTGCGCTCACCTTTCGCCCCGGGGGAATAACGGACATAGTGTTCGTAAGGCAACACAAGTACTACGGGGAGGGTAGGAGCCCCCGCGATGCTTCGTGCAACGAGTCACCCTCATAATGGTGTCGAACTCGTAATGGTATGTGGTTTCGCTAAAATCACCTGAGCCTGCTTTTTCATTGGAGGGAACGAAAACATCTTCAATGTCTCCTGTTTTTATTTATGTAAATAAATAATTCCTACGGCCCAGAAATTACAAACGAAGAAGTAACTATGACCATTAAGCAGATTAAAGATGGGAACTCACCAGGATCTAATAAGGTGCATGGTGAAATTTTAAAGCATTCCACTTCCTAAAAAACCAAACGCTAGATAAAGTGAAGTACATATATTAATTAGTTTGATGAGCCATTTAGTTAAAGTACTACTTACTATCATTCACTCGCGTATATACACCAAATTAGAGAAACACCTGAGTTAAGTTTAATTTTGATTTAGAGCAGGACTCGCAACGAGGAAAGCATTTTTTTAGTTTGCAAGGGGTCGCACAGGGTTGAGCATGCTGAAAGCTTGTTGCGCTTTTCGTATACTCATACGAATATCGTCTTCTGTACCTCCGCTTTATGTTATGACACTTCCAAGATACGTAAAGTTTTCCACATTTTCAATCTGCATGTTATTAATGGTAAATAGCGTATTGTTTCTTGCATTTATTCTCATGGATTTGGTTTTACCAATATTGATTTTCAAACCTATTTTATTGGCTTCAGTGGAGAGTGTTTCCAATTGGTCAGCCACATCTTGGAACCTTTGTCCTAACAGGCAGATATCGTCGGCGTATTCTAGATCGCTTAGGCGTGTGGTTAACGTCCCATTGTATCCCTCTTGTGTCAGAGTCTAGTTTGGAGAGAACATAGTCTAGAGCTATGTTAAAAAGAAACGGAGAAAGCACGCATCCCTGTCTGACTCCAGTAAGTACGTCAAATTCGTCACTGTTGATCCCATTGTGTGTCACGCTGCATTTCGCTTCAGTGTACAGTAACTTTATAATGGAAATTATTTTATGCGGGATGTTTCTTAGCTCTAAAATTTTCCATATCGCATCATGAGATAAGCTGTCAAAAGCACGCTCGAAATCAACAAAAACCATGTATAGGGGTGTGTTCCATTCAACCGATTGTTCCATTATTAGCCTCACAGTATTAATGTGGTCTATGCAGGAGGATTCTGGTCTAAAGCCTACTTGATTAGCTCGAAATTCAACCTTGTTTGTTAATCTTTTAAGTATGATGGTCGTGAAGATTTTATTTATGGCGGTAAGCAAGGTTATTCCTCTCCAATTTTTGCATAGTGTGAGGTTGCCCTTTTTTGGAAGCTTAATAATGATGCCTTTTTTCCAGCCCGCTGGAATGCGGTTTGTTTCCCACACCTCTCGGATTATGGGGAGCAAAAGTTCAGCAGTTAGATGCGGATCAGTTTTAAGCATTTTGGCAGCAATGTTATCGATTCCCGGAGACTTGTTATTATTCAGAGATTTGATAGCTGTTATTATCTCTGTTTTGGAAGGGGCGTCGCAAGATATACGCAAGTCTATATTCTGTGGATTTTCGGACAATTTCATCTGCGTTATCCCTGGGCGTGCCTAGCATCTCCTGAAAGTGCTCTTTCCATCTCTCTATTTGGTCATTTGTTGTAGTAAGTAATTCTCCTGTCTTGGATAATTATCATTAGTAGGAACACCAAAAATTGGAGATAACTAATACCAATGAAATCTCCATACAACGAGGAGTCAGACAAAGTTGCATTTTGTCGTCAACATTGTTCAATGCATACTTAGACCAGTTATTTAAAAAGGCACTTGAGAGACAACCATATGAAAAAAAAATCAACGGGGAACTACTTAATGTGATTTGATATGCAGACGATACAGTAATTCTATCAGATAATATTGAAGGACTTCAAATTCTGCTTGATCGTATTCACGAGGTAGGAGAGGAAATGAGCATTAAAATAAACTCAAACAAAACCAAATTTTTAGTATTTAGTCGTGACCCACATCCCGATGCACAGTTGCAATTATAAACGGAGTCCAAGTTGAAAAAGTTCACAAAATGACATATTTAGGAACTGTGATAACGGACCAACTAGATCCAGACATAGAAATAAAACGTAGAATAGCAATGACTAAAACTACTTTTAAATGGAGTCTCTTATTTGCAATAACCATCTCAGTTTAGAACTAAGGCAAAGAATGGTTAATTGCTATGTTTGGTCCGTACTTTTGTATAGTGCAGAAGTGTGGAGATAAGAGTATCGATCATGAACAAAATTGAAGCATTGGAAATATGGGTTCAAAGGAGAATGCCGAAGATACCTTGCACAGCAAGAAAAGCTAATGACGAAGTATTAAGGACGTCAACAAAGATAGAGAACTGCTAAAGACCGTCAAACATCAAAAGAATGTCTTATCCGGGACTTATAGTAAGGAAAAGTCGATATAAAATATTACAACTGATCCTTAAAGGCAAAATAGATGGCCGTAGAGGTGTAGGAAGAAAATCTAGACACAGCCTCGAGGAAGATTTTCTGCAACTTATCTTTAAGTATCAATATACGCATAAGAATTCTTAGATGTTACGTTTTTGGTGTCCTCTCCTACAGAGTAGAAAGCTGGAGCCTTACAGAAGATGCCATAAAACGATTAGAGGCATTTGAAATGTGGTGCTACCGACGTATGTTGAGGGTCTCATATATACACTACACAAGTAACAGAACTATTCTCCAGGAGCTAAGAAAAGACAAACAAACTATTAACACTATAAAAAACAGAAAATTGGCTTACTTCGGCCACATCATGCATAATGATAAATACCGACTTCTACAGTTGATTCTACAAGGCAAGATTGAGGGTAAGAGAGGCCTGGACATAGACGTATATCCTGGCTGGTCAATCTTAGGAAGTGGACTGGTCTAACGTCAACTGATCTATTTCGAACTGCCGTAAATAGAATAAAATGGGTCAATGTGGCCGCCAACATCTCTAGAAGATAGTCAAATTTATAAAAGAAGGTTGAGGTAAAATTCCTAAATAATTATCAAGTTCATCACATGTAGAAATAGAATTTTTAACGCCTGGATACCATTTAGCAGCAAAATCATCAAAAAATTGCGATTCCTTGAAACGCATTTTATTTAAACATTAATGCGGAACATTTATAAACATATACGGCACTTATAAAAACATTTAAAATCGACAACCGAGAGTCGGTTGGAAAATTCTTTAAAATCCGACTCCTAAATATTTATCGAAATCAAATATTCGTCAAGGTCTCTATTTTACTTGTAACGTAAATTATACAAATGGTTTTTATAATAAATGGTTAATAAAATTAAAAAGTACTTTGTTATGTAACAAATTAAATAAAAGACTCTCAGTTTCTAAATTATTGGCCAGTACTGTATTATAAACCTTGGAACAAATTGACACCAAATCACTTTCGAATGTTTAATAAAACAGTAGATTTAAATACGTGAAGTCCAAAAATAATACAAAAAGTAGTATGAGTATGCAGTCCAGTAATTAGAGCGAAGCTGCGTTATTGGTTAATAACAAAAAGTCCAAAACACTTTGTTACTTACTTTTTTTTTGCAAAAGATCTATCCTGTAATTAGATACTAAAGCAGTCAATAAAATTACACCAGCGAAAAAGGTGCATTACCGAACAAAGCACTTTTTACAACGTGTGAACCTTTTCTACTCAAAAATGGCTCAAACAAAATAGGTCACTGTGTTATACCGGTAATTTTTTTGTTTAAACTAGTTAAACACACTAAAACTTTTATTTATCCGTAATCTTTGTACAAAGTGTATATATATATATATATATAATATATATATATATAATATATATATATATATATATAATATATATATATAGTAAACTCTTAAATATTGGGGGAAATCTGCAAAAAAAACTCTAATGTGTATCAATTATTTCACCTAACGTTTTCGCCAAAGAGAATTTGGCTTCTTCAGGGCTGAAAGAGAATAAATTATAATTAGCTACCATATATTATCTAATAAAAAACATTTACCTTACCGTGAAATTTTAGAAATGTCGAGTTATGATGTTAAAAAACTTTAGCTAGTAACAACATAGTGGTGTTTTTTTGTTACTATGTGCAAAAAAGTTTATTTGTGAACGTTGGAAATGTATGGTAGCTTTGAACTTAAAACGCAAAGGTTTACCCAAGGACAATCGAAAAACCCAATGTAACTACATTTAAAGGAAGTAATTCTTTGAATTGTCGGCAATAACTAAATTTTTAATTGTTGTAAAGTTTGAATGTGAGCTTCTGTTTTCATAGAACGCAAGCGCCGAAACAATTACAAGTAGTTCTTTTGATATGAATGTCGTTAAGGTTCATTGGTAAAACCGATGAAGTTAGATCTCAGTCTGGGGAGATATTAGTTTAGAATTTCTAATTGAAATTCTTTTTTTTTAATTAGTAAATTGTTCATGTATTATTGTAATAATATCTTATTGAGATGTATCTAAGAAAAGCAAGGGAATGTTATCTTTTTTTGTTAATGAAAATTATTATTAAAGTAGGTTAGTTGTTAATAGATATATCAGTCAAGTTGGTTATCTGTGATGTTGTATTGTTCTTGGTATCTGATTTAAGTAAGAAGTGGTATATATCGCTTAGATTCTTAATGTCACTCTTAACATTGATGGAAAAATCGTTAAGGAAAATATAAGACATTTCAATGAACTCTCTTTTAGATTTATTGCTCTCACGGTGGAGAATTGTAGTGTTCGTATAGTCCATGTGATGACCAGTGGAATGGACATGTTTGGCTAATGCACAGCGGTCAGGGTGAAGTCGAGAATCACTTTTGTGTAGTGTAATACGTGATTTCAATAATTGAGATGTTTGGCCGATGTAGGAATTGTTGCAAGAGAGACATGGAATGTTGTAGACAATATTACTAAGCCTATCTATGGGAGTCTTATCTTTTATCTTCGAATAAAGATTATTAATTGTTAGGGCTGATCTACAAGCCACATTAAGTTTAATGTTATTATTATTATTAGAAAAGCTATTTTCAAAACTTTTTAGAATCCTTGTTAACCCCGGAGTGATATCTCTGAAATAGGGTAATGAAAAATATTTATTGATAGGAGTATCCGAGACTGGGTTCCTACTTAAGACATCAGGATCAGCATTGTTAGTCACGATGGAAGGTGAAGTATCTTCGTTATGGATAGTGTTAAACAAAATCTTATTTACTAATGGTGTTGGATAAGAATTTGAAATAAAAAGTTTCAGAAGGATTTGTAGGTTTTTTGTATGAAATGATGGATCTGATAGTTTAATTACTCTATTTTTCATCTGTTTGATTAAGTTGACTTTGGTAGAGTTATTATGGTAAGAGTGGTAGTTAAGGTATCTACCAGAATGTGTCGGTTTTTGATACCAATCTATTTTAATGTTGTTGATTTCCCTAATCATCCTTATGTCGAGAAAGGGGACGGAACAATTACCATCTTCCCTCTCTATAGTGAACTGGATGTAGGGGTCATAACTATTAAAGGTGTCTAATAGTTCATCTACCTTGTCATTGGGTATAGCCAAAATTATATCATCAACATATTTTTTAATAAATGGAATTTGAAAGGATAGTAAAGGAATGACTGAGTCTAACACATAATCCATAACGTAAGTTGCAATGATAGGAGAAATCTTTGCTCCCATAGGGGTACCGAAAGTTTGTTGATAGAATTTACCATTAAAAGAGAAGTAAGTGTTATTAAAGAGAAATTCGACGATACTGATGAATCTGTCATAAGACATGGAACAACAACCTCTAATACGGTCCCAGTTGATCTCTATTGATGTCAAACATATTCCTAAATGAACGTTGCTGAATAAGGATACAACGTCAAGGCTAACGAGGACATAATTAGATGGTAATATGTAACCATTATATTTATTTACCATCTCAAAAGAATCTTTGATGTAATATTGAATTTCATAATTATATGCATTAGTAAGTATGTCTGTAACAAAAGCTGAGATATTTTCAGTTGGAGTTCCAATGGAAGCTACTATGGGACGAACCGATAGTGTTGGTTTATGGATTTTTGGTAAAGCATAAAACTTTGCAATACATATATATATATATATATATATATATATATATATATATATATATATATAAATATTTATATATATATATACTATATATATATATATGTATGTACGTTTCTTAATTTGAATTTGGCGCCACATATTGATACCAGTACCTAGCAATTAGTTGAACTGCAAAGTTTGTGTTTTGGAAAGAGTTTAGAAAATGGATACTTCACGAGTAAATTTTATTAAATTTCTTGTAAAGTTAGTTATCAAAAAAAAAATCATAGGTTATATCTTTTTCTAAGGATTAATTTACAGGATAGATTGTATAGTTTTATTTAAATTTTACTTTTGCAAAGTTATCAGTCATCAAAAAAAATTTGTTCACAGATGTGTACATTAGGTTTTAATGCCATACTTGAAAATGTTTTCTGAAATTTCATTCGAAGTAAATTTACCTTTTTTTAATATTTAGACGGTGTAGAATCTATTCTGCATTACTTTTTCTAGAATAAACACTATTTAGCGAAAAATGTTTCTTTTTTATTACCTCTAATACAATGACCAGTAAAATGTACGCATGTTAATATAGTGTTAACCCAATGGACATATATGTGTACATATTTTTTTATATTTAAGATAAAAAAAACTTAATAAAAATTCTTTCGATAACATATTTGGAAGTCATTTAGATCAGAAATTAATAAAACAACTCTCTGATTAATTTTGCATGAGCTGGCGTCTGACAAGGATGTCGTGACCATTAAGTCATTCCAAAATCTCTTCAAATTAAACATCACATTTAATCTTTATCAATTTCCAATATTTTTAGAGCAACTGGTTTTCCGCTTATTAGAAATTCAATTCATTCCCCGATGAAAATTAAATACAACAAATTCCCAACTTTTCAAACCCTACAATGACACTCTTTTAATATCTATCCATTATTATAGAACTAGTCTTTCTTATCAAAAAGACCAACACATTTCTGACAACAAAACCCGTGTTTGTTTTGAAAGTTAATCTAAGCCACTGTATGGGCATTTTTCCTCTTTGTCTATGATAAAGTCTTGATGAAGATCAAGGTAAGTCTTTTTACTTCTGTTTTGAGAATAGCTGGTCCAAAACAGTCATTTTTATTTTGTGTGATAGTGACACACCTATTGCCTTTAAATGTTTTTATTATATAGTTCATCACTGTTGTTTTTAGTTCTTTATTACTAACTTATGTGTTTCCTGGAGCGTCTGATAAATTCAAACACTTTTTGATGTATATAGGCCTGCTGCTTCGTTGATATTTTTGTAAAAGTTGAATAAATCATTCTGATATTCCGATTTCTTCCCACTTTTCTTCCAGAATTTTGTTTTTAATTTTTCTGGCAGCATATCTCTCTTAACCCTCTGTCGAGATGATGATATGACTATAAAAGAGGATTATGTCTATAAAATTATAAGGAAGAATGAAGAAATAAAAAGTTTTAAATATTAATAAATTATAGAATTGAAAAGACGTCAGCCCATCCCTATTAAAGATTTATAAAGAGTTACGCAATATAAAAATGACAATGAAGTATTTAATTTTCCATCTACTTATTAAGGGAATACCTTACCTTCCCGAAAAGCTGCAAAAAGAAATTTTTGTATTTTGCTGAAGTGTCTTAGGAATGCCTCCCGCTACTCAAACGCCAGTATTAAGAAGTAATTATTTATCTTTCTCTAACCAAGGGCAGGGATTTAATTATAAACGTTTGCTTACTAAATAATTAACGCCCAAATAAATTTTAAACAGCGTTACCAAGTTTTAGAATTTATAAAGTTTCAAAGACAAGACACCTGGAATGATGGCTATAAATTTTAAACTTTGCTAATTAAGTAAATGTTAATTATTGATTTAATTAATTAGAAATAAAAACTTACTAATCTATTTTATAATATACAAATAAGTAACCGATATACAAAAGTTTATAATAACGAATGAAAAAAATATATAATTGAACAGCTATATACAAAAACAAGTCCATTTTCCCAGGCAACCGACTTACATATTATATTGGCCTGATCAAATAAAATAAAATCTGAATGTAATTCGGCGCAAGTTGGAAAATATTTTCAATAAATCTATATAATGGGATCATTGTTTAAATAAAAAAAAATCGGGTGTGGTAGTACAGTGGGACTGCCGGTAGAAGTTATACTTCTATACACGCGTTCGCCGTTATAAATTTATATGGGAGTCAATCTGCACAATCATTACATATGTAACGCTATAGGTAAGAGAGAGCAGAAAGAGAAACAGAATTAGGTATATAGGTATATGGTGCATCGTTTGCTGTACATAAACAACATTTTAACTTGTAATAGGAGTATAGTAAATGAAGGATTGAATCAATATTTTGATGAAAATGTATATTTTTATTTTCAT
The DNA here is from genome assembly GCA_918026665.1 of Diabrotica balteata. Lineage (NCBI taxonomy): Eukaryota > Metazoa > Arthropoda > Insecta > Coleoptera > Chrysomelidae > Diabrotica > Diabrotica balteata. Next base: position 39,526,395 of record OU898283.1, read on the forward strand.
ATATCTATGAAATGAGGTGGATGCAAAAAAAATGTTTACACTTACTCTGTAGTAAAATTAATTGTTTATTTTGTTATTAATATAAAAATTTAATACAATACACTGCAACATAATTCAATATAATAGTACAATACAAATTAAAATGCAATATTCATAAGTATTTAAAAATGACAATATAGATAACTTACGTACTTATATGTTTAATTTACCATGATAAAAATATTAATAAAATAAAAATATTGTTTCGTAATACAACTGTTAATTTGTCTGACATTGATAGATACAAAATTTAATTGTTGTTTGGTGTGTATATAAGTACACATTTCAACTTTATTGAGATATTTACAAGTTTTAATTAATAATTTATCATGCCTAACGAGGCTCAAGACAAATCTGAACAGAATGGAAAAATAATAATAATATTAATCAATAATAAATATATATTTAAATAATAAAGGAATATTTCTATTCTCGAGAGAGAAAGAGAGAGTGAAAATATATCTTCTGTCTTTCTCTTACCTATATCTTACATATGTAATGATTTTGCCGATTCCCTCCCGTAAAAATTTCCAACGTCAAACGCACGTATAGAAGTATAACTTAAATGCATTATGGTTGCACGCAATTTACTTTTTTAATAGCTGCGGTAATTCACGTTTTTACAAACTATTTTTCTGCAAAGTTGAGGAGAACTTTTATTAAAGACTTGCTAAATTAAATTTTACTGAGTGATCAATAAAAAGATGTATTATCGTGCTTCGTTGAATTCGAATAGGAATTTCATAAGGTACATCATATAAAATTAATGCAAATACTAAAAAAATATAGGAACAGCGATGCCAAAGATATTAGTGTCATTAAAAATCTGTACTGGAATTAAACCTTAATACAATGAGGAGTCAGACAAGGTTGTATGTTTTGTCCAACGTTGGTTAATGTTTATTCGGACCAGATATTTAAAAAAGCACTTAAGTGCTCTTTTAAGATATAGTAATTCTGTCAAAAATATTGAAGGTCTCCAAAATCTGCTTAATCGTATTCACGAAGAGAAAAAGGAAATGAGCATTAAAATAAATTCAAACAAAACTAAATTTTTAGTATTTAGCAGTAACCCACATCTAGATGGAGGGCTTCAATTGAAAATGTATACTAAATTACATTTTTAGGAACTGTCATAACGGACCAAGAAGTAATTATTAAAACTACTTTTATGAAAATAAATACATTTTTTGTAATAATGATCTCAGTTTAAAACTAAGACAAAGAATGCTTAATTGCATTATTGAGTCTGTACATTTGTATGGAGTAGAAGGGTGGACACTTAATGTATCAAGTATAAACAGAATTAACGCATTGGAAATGTGAATTCTGTCGGTCAGATAGCTCAGCGGGCTGTGCGGCTGCCTCTCATTGGCTTCACTGTCGAATGGCTCAGTGGATGTGGGATCGAGCCCCAGCTCGGTGTACAGAAAACAAAAAGTCTAACGCAGCAGTTTAAAATTCTAGATGAATCTGCGGCTTAGACTAAAATATGCTGGGATCTGATCGGCCTATGGTGGAGCAGTACGGCAAGAGATAAGGGCTTGCGGCTCGGTGGTACTCCTCCATAGGTCCCTACCGGACGGGCGTAACGCCTAAAAAACCGGAAATATATAAATGTGAATTCATAGACGGAAGCTGAAGATACTTCGAACAAAAAGAAAAAAAATGAGGAAATAATAAGGAGAGTTAACAAAGATAGAGAATTGCTAAATTGTCAAAAGTCCATTCCCTCCCTCGTATCTTTTGAACGGTTACATTTATAATAGTGAAATTTGGACGGAAGTAATAAACAAACGTATGCTTCTTAACTAGTCATAGCAAGTGATGATAACACTTTAAATAGAACCTTATGACAAGTGATACCTCGTTTGAAAGGTATTGAAAATATCTATTGAACAATACTAATTTTATTTAGGTTTAAGCTCATTTTGATGAATAAATTAAATTAATATTAAAATTGTAGTTTCGCATTTAATTAATAAATATTAAGACCTCCGCCTTTGGTTACTTGTCAAAAAGTTGACGTTTTACAATTCTCTAATTGCTTTTACGTCAACGTCAACTTTTTTAACAATTAACTAGAGGCGAACGTTAAATAATTTATTAATTAAATGCGAAACTACAATTATTTTAAAATACCTATTTAATCATACTAATTTTGTTTGGATTTAAGATGATTTTGACGAATAAATTAAATAAATACTAAAATTATAGTTTGGCATTTAATTAATAAAAATTCTAACGTCCGCCTTTGGTTATTTGTTAAAAAAGTTGACGTTTGTCAATTCTCTAATTGTATTTAGTTTGCAAAAGCGTTTGTAGCTCCATATTTAGTTTTTGTTTCTGCTTAGTTTAGTCAATTCTCTAGTTATTTTTAGTTTGTACATGCGTTTATACCTAAATATTTAGTTTCTTCTTAGATTAATTAATTCGAGCTTAGTCAAGTTGTTTTTAGTTAGTTGTTCTTAGTTAATGTTTAGTTTAATTATAGTTTAACGAGATGTTTAACTTTTTACAAAGGCAGAATAGTACGTACTGTAGCGGACAAAGTAGCAGCTATGTTAGTAATTGGTGAATGTAGAAATAATTTCCACGCAGCGGAACGTCTTTTTAATGAGAGGTATCTCTATCTTCCTACATCGAGAGCTTATTTGAGAAAGCTTCTTCGGAAGTTCAATCAAACAGATAATATTTAAGATGTCTTATGATCTGGTTGACCAACAATTAGTGATGACAAAAAAATTGACATAATTTCAGAAATGCTACAGAAACCCTACTTGTGTACAATATCCTACGAGTGTTGGCTGAAAACAAATATCATCCATACAAATTAAAAATTGTGCACCAACTTTCAGATGGTGACCCCGACCGAAGACTAGCTTTATGTAAACATATTATGTCCAATAAAATTAAACAACAACCCTATTACATATAAACAATTCATTCGTTTTAGTGACGAAAGTATTTTCTCTTAATGGAAATATTAACACATACAATGTATATATATATATAATATATATATATATATATATATATATATATATATATATATATAAGCGAGGTTCCTACAGCCTCTGCCGTTTCTCGCATTTCGACCGCCATCGTTTTCTGTCCATCCATTCGTCTTCTCTGATGGCTCTATCTCTCATTATGTGCCGTACATTATCTTCCCAGGCAACTGAAGGCCTTCCCCTTCTTCTTCTTTGTTGTGGTATGTAATTTAAAGCTTTCTTTGGCCATCTATCTTCATTCATTCGTTTCACGTGACCATACCACACTAGTTGTCTCGTTTCAATTCTATCTACACTGGAATATACAGTATTTGTCCTCCTTCTAATATCTTCATTCCTGATGTGATCTTTTTTGGATATACCACACGCTCTCCTTAGAAAATCCATTTCTACTACTTCTATTCTTTTTCTATCCTTCTGCGTTATCTGCCAAACCTCTGCCCCATAAGTCATAATAGGCTCTACCAAGGTTCGATAGATTGTCAATTTCGTTTCTTGTCTAATATCTTTAGACCAAAGTAGAGAGTTTAGAATGTTTACCACTTTTTTTCCCTGCTGTGTTCTGTTTTCGATGTCTCTTTTGGTAGTGCCTTCTTTAGATATTATAGATCCGAGATATTTATATTCATTGCATGTTTTTGTGTTTCTAATTTCTAACTCTGGATCTTCTTCACCATCTCCTATTTTAAGATACTCTGTCTTTGCCATATTCATATTGAGGCCCCATTTTTCATATTCTTTCTTTAGTTTTCTAAACATGTAGTCCATGTCTTCCTCGTCATTCGCTACGACTACCTGATCATCTGCGAAAAATAAAGCTGTTAGACATTCACCACCGCCTATGTCTATTCCCATTCCGGATACTTGTTTTCTCCACTGCTCTAGCGATGATTGAATATATATTTTAAACAGGGTCGGAGACAGACAACATCCTTGTTTAAGCCCCTTGGTTATTGGAAATGATTCAGATATAAAGTTTCCTTCTTTAACGACACTTCTTGCATTTTTGTATATATTTGCGATAGCATCCACATACTCTCTACTGAGACCTACTTTCGTCAATGTATAAAATAGCTTTTTCAAAGGTACCGTATCATATGCCTTCTCTAAATCTACAAACAATAGGTGGGTAGATAGATTCCTTGCCTTCCGTTTTTCGATTACCTGCTGCAGAACGAATATATTATCAATGCACGATCTTCCTGCCCGAAATCCATTTTGTTCCTCTATGTCTTCATATTCTGATTCAATTCGTTTTTTTATTATTCGACCGTACAACCTCCCAACTGAGCTAGTAACAGTTATTCCTCTATAATTAGAGCAATTGCGTTTATCCCCTTTTTTGTATATTGAGCTGATGTATCCAACATTCCAATCATCAGGGATATTTTGTCCTTTTAAGCATTTATTAAATAGTTTAACCATCATCTCGTGTAATATTTTTGGTCCATACTTTACCAACTCAATTGGGATGTCTCCAGGTCCTGCTGCTTTACCGTTTTTCGATCTTTTGAGGGCATCGCTTAACTCTCCGGTTGTTATCTCAATTATTTGTGTATGTTCAGATATTTCTTCCATTTCGATATCTCGGAATTTACGTCTATCCTCTGTCAATAAGACCTCATAATGCTGTTTCCACTGTTTCAGATCTATTAATTTTAAGTTAGATTTTTCCTTTCCTTCCCTCCGGAGAGACTTTATCACCTTCCACGCTTGTCCAACTCTTGTTCCACCTATATACCTATCCACCTCTGCACATCTTCGATCCCACATCTCATTTTTACTTTTCACTACTTCTCTTTTTACATCTCGATTTAATTTCGTATATACCTTGTGATCTTTCTCCTTTCTCGTTGACATCCATTTCTGATAAGCAGTTTTCTTCTTGTTTACTAACGTTTGCATATTCTCCGACCACCATTCTTGATTTTTTGTTGCATGTTTGTCTTTATACCCCAAAGCTTCACTTGCAGTCTCATGAATGTACTTTTTAAGTTGTTGGTTACACATACAATGTAAGGTATTGAATTGACACCAATCCTCACGTCTTTCGTGAACCATATACTCAACTTCCAAAAAAATAAATGTTTGGGCAGTTATTTTGGAACAACATATAGCTGGGTCTGTTTTTCTTAATACCAACTTATGAAGTGTATCTGGAGATGTTATAAAATGCAATTGAACTGTTAATACTTGAAATTCTGGAGGATGATCTAGATGAATTTGGGAACTTGAAAATAACGTGTCAACAAGATGGTACTCCTGCACACCACTATGGTGCAGTAAGACGTTATCTAGATGAAAAACATTGTGGTAGATGGATTAAACGACGAGGTACAATAGAATTGCCAGCTAGGTCACCGGAACTCACACCTTTAGATTTTTTTTGTGGGAATACTTAAAATCTAAAGTTTACGCTATAGCACCCGACAATATTAATATTTTGTAACAATTAATTGTTGAAGAATGTAGGGCAATATTTCCCGACACATTTGAACGAGTAAGGCAAGAGTTTAGAAATAGAATGCATTACTGTCATACACTCAGACAACTCAAACAAAATTATTATCACTGAATAGGTATTTTCAATACCTATCAAACGAGGTATCACTTGCCATAAGGTCCATTTAAAGACCATTTAAAATTATCTGTCACAGTGGTGCTGTAACGTCACCTGTTACTATTACGTCATCTGTTATAACTAGTTGAGAAGCCTACGTCTGTTTAACCTTATTTCAAATTTCACTATTATAACAATAACCGTTCAAAAGATACGAAGGGCGGAACGGGCTTTTGGCTAGCACTGTAGATAATAACAACTGATCCTTAAAAGCTAAACAGAAAACCATAAAGGTATAAAAAAACATGTTTCTTGGTTAAAAATCATTCGAGAATGGACTTAGATATTAAATGCAGGACAAATATTTCATGTAGCAGAAGATCGAGAAGCCTTCACAGGGGTAATCGCCAATGTCGGATAACTATGATATGGTACGTAAAGAACTACCAACTCAACCTTAACTTCTTTGAGGACAAAGCCCGTCACCAAGTTACAAACTAGCTTCCAGAATCATTGGACTTTCTGTAGCTTCTCAAAAACGTCTTTCTTCCTTTATTTGTTCTTTGGGGGCTCTTAGGACGGCGGACGAAACGCTTTAACCAGACGGCTGACTTAACCGTCTAGCTGCTCTAATTTCGGTCTAGAATGATATCTATAGCTTAACTTGTAAGTCGTAAAACACAATTTTTATTAAATTTGGTTTATTGATATTCTCAAAGTATAAATACGTGCTGCATCTGATTCTCAATGCTTGTATCTCTGTGATTGATAAGAACGGTTTAATATTCAGTTTTAAAAGTTACATTATCGTCACTAGCGTTTGGACTGCAAGCAAATAAGTGCATGTGTAATGCAACTTGTAACTTTCGGATAGATAATTCTGAGAAAAGATATTAAGCTTAATATTTCATAGTAATTGCATTGTGATATATTGGGATTTGTTAGTAATGCTACGAGTATTAATACTAGGCAGTCACAAATCCGTGGCTTTTCCTTTTTTCTGAGCTTTTACTGCATGAAAATCTGTTTTTTTTTTCTGGTCCTTTTTTATTTATTAAATTATCTGTGAATGGCAAAGGACCAGGTTATTGTCGCCAAAAAGTGTCTAAATTTATTATTTTTATCTCTATAGTTTGTCCTCTATACTTGTTGTTTCTTTCACTTTTTGTGATTATCAAAGATGTCATATTTTTCCCGAAGTTCTTAAATTTATACTCATTTTGTTGACATTAGGTTTTATTTAGCTTCTCTGCACTTTTTTCTAATGATTTGATTAATTCGATTGTATTCTATTAAGCTTGTGTTATGTTTTCGTCATACATGTATGAGGTTCATGATCTCTTGCGTTATCCGTTGATAGTTTCTGCTGTTTTTTGAGAACTAGATGTTTTCTTCTGGTATCTTTGTTATAAGAACAGTATAATGTTACTTAAATATCTTTATCGTTTCTATTTTCTTTTTTCTGTCTTTCTTTCTTTTCCTCAATATTTTGAGATTGCTTAACTATAAAATATTTAAAGTAAAAACATTCACACTAATTTAAAAAGGTCCTAAGTGCAGAGGTTCATAGTTTCTATGACAACTTACCTTTTTTGTTCGAAAAAGCTAAGGACAGAACAGTAGGATCAAAAAGAGCATTGTCGTAAAATATCAACAAAAAAAACGGTATCACCAAAGAAAACACGGCTGGCATGGGAAAATGGTCTGCAGAATAGAGCAAAGAATGTTATTTACTTATTACTGGACGTGTTTTAATATTTGCTATTATTATTATTTTACTCTTTAACTACATAGTGGTGGAAGGCGACAATACATTATAATACAAATACATCTCAATACACTAATATTCATAGCACTTCTTCTTCTTTGGGTGCCGTGTCCGTATTCAGACGTTGGCCGTCATCATGTTTACAATTTCCTGAAACCTTTCTCTGTCGGCTGCTGCGCGAAATAATTCTTCTACTGTGGAACCACACCATTGTCTAATATTACGCAACCATGAAAGAATCTTTTGATCAATCCATCTCTTTCGTTCCACTTTTCCTTGTATTATAAGGCGAAATAGATGGTATTTAGGTCCTCTAATTATATGGCCGAAGTATTCTGTTTTTCTCCTCTTTATGGTGTTTATGAGCAGACGTTCTGAATTGGTCATTTGAAGAACATCTTCATTGGAAGTGTGCGAAACCCACGATATCTTTAGGATTCGTCTATAACACCACAATTCGAATGCTTCTAACTTGTTAAGCATTGTGGGTTTTAACGTCCATGTCTCACAACCATACAATAGGATGGACCAAACATAACATTTCAGGACCTTCTACGAATATTATCTACAGGTTTCTGTTGCATAAAACTGGTTTCCAGGTTATAAAGCCTTACGTGATATTTCGATCCTGGTTTTTATTTCTTCATCAGAGTCACAATTTACATTTAACCAGCTGCCAAGGTATTTAAAATGATTTACCCTTTCGATCTCCTCTCCATTAAGAGAAATCAGACATTGATCTATATTAATCTTTCCAACTGCCATCCACTTTGTCTTTGAAATGTTAATTTTAAGGCCTCTCCGATAACTTGCTTCACTGACTAGATTTAGTAATGTTTGAAGATCTTGTAAATTTTCTGCAAGAACGGCTGTATCGTCAGCGTATCTAATATTGTTGATTACTTCTCCACCTAGCATTTCTTCCTCTTGTCTGTCAACCAAAGCCTCCCTAAAGATTTCTTCAGAGTACAGATTAAAAAGCGTGAGTGACAAAACACAACCCTGCCGTACTCCACGTTTGATTCATAGCACTAGATTTGTAGCACTAGATTTAACAAACATTTTTTTTTTGTACAAAAATCTGTTAACTTGCATATTTGGTCAACAATGATTATCTTTTGTTAGTTTTAAATGAGCGTCTTAAAAAATAAAATGCCCACTGCTCCTAACCTTAGGTATTATACCATTTTATTCTGACAACGAATCTTACTCTCACGTTTTTGAAGACATTTGTCGCGTGACCACTGGGCATATGTCGTACAATATGTGTCCATTAAAAAGGAGATGAAAGAGTGTGCAAAGCGAGTTTCCAGCTCTAAACAACTGTAACATACTGGATGTGAACACCATTTAGGATAAAAAATATGGTTCTCCAGATTAAAAGCTACGACAACGATCTCGTTTCCACTTTCATGTAAAAAATTGGTTTTTACAAAAGTCTAGAATTTGCCACTCATATAAAAATAAATAAAGTAAGATACTGTAAAAGAGAAATCAGCTGTGCAAGTCCAAATATACAAGGTTGCAAAAAAAGGATGATTAATATTGCTTACGAATAAATCAGTAATTTTAGGATAACAAAAAAGTATAAACAAAAAATGTAAGTCAATAATTGATAAACATTCGCATAAATGAGAAAAAGGGCATTAAACAAGCTGAGCTTAGTACTATCTTTTCTTCTTCTTTCAGTGCCTATTCGTTCCGAATATTGGCAATCATTCTGGCTATAATTATTTTATTAACTGATGCTTTAAATAGATTCGTTGTTGTTGTGGAGAACCATTTCCTCAGGTTCTTCAACCATGATATTCTCCTTCTCCCAATTCCTCGCTTTCCGAATACTTTACCCTGTAGGATTACCTTCAGTAATCTGTATTTAGTGCTGTTTCTCATTATATGTCCGAGATATTCCAACTTTCTCCTTTTAATGGTATACATCACCTCTCTTTCTTTGCCCACTCTTCGTAATACGGTCTCGTTGGTTATCTTGTCTGTCCATGATATCCTTAGAATTCGCCTGTATAGCCACATCTCGAAGGCTTCAAGTTTTTTCTCCATTGCTTCAGTTAGTGTCCAGGATTCAACTCCGTAATACAATATTGAGAAGATATAACATCGTAGGAGCCTTACTTTTATCTCCAGATTAAGATTGTGGCTTTTAAAGAGTTTGGCCATGTTATTGAATGCACTCCTAGCCTTCTCTATTCTACATTTTATTTCCTGTGAGTGATCCCATTGTTCATTTACTGTTGTTCCAAGATAGTTATACTGTTTTACTCGGTCCACTAGTACTTAGTACTATAATGATGATAATGATTTGGATAACCAAACCGTTGAGTTTCTCCGTCGTATAAGACTGACTTGGGCAGCCTTCAACAAGCTGAACCATATTTTCAAATCGTCTGATTTACCAATATGTCTTAAAAGAAAAACCTTTAATCGGTGTGTTTTGCCAGTGTTGACTTTCGGTGCGGAAACGTTGACCATGACTGGGAGAAAAGGAGAACAGTTTAAAAGATCCGTGTGTGTCAAAGGGCGATGGAGCGTGCTATGTTGGGCGTTTCACTACGAGACAAGATCCCAAATCGCCAGCTACGACAAAGAACAGGAGTGGCTGATGCAGTAGAGAGAGTAGCAACACTGAAATGGAACTGGGCAGGTCACGTGGCTCGAATGACAGATAATAGATGGACAAAGCGGATACTGGAATGGAGACCAAGAGATGATGCCTACCGAAGCAGAGGTCGTCCACCAACACGTTGGACTGACGATCTAAAACGTTGTCATAGGAATTGGATGCAAGAGGCACAAGATCGAAATAGATGGAAAATTATGAGGGAGATCTATGTCCAGCAGTGGATAAGCGAAGATTAAATGATGATGATGATGATGATGATGATAATGATGAAGACGATGATATTGATTCAAAGTCCGAATTCATTGCTTATCCTTTTGGCTTAACTTTCCTTTGTTGGAAGTCATTTTGAATTTATTCGTTGCTAGTATAGGCGTGTCATTTACGTATTGCAGGTTACTGATTGTTATGAGTCTTAAAATAATTCCGGTATCCCATTAGTGTAGTACTTTTGTCATTACATCTTCAAAATATGTGTTGGAAAATATTGATGATAATACGCAGCCCTAGCTGGTTCCATTCTTGTTTTAAACGCATTTGAATAGATTAAATGTACTTTAAATTTGGCTAAGTTTAATAACACATATTTTTAATTAGGTTAACTGGGTGGTTACATTAGAGATCAACATTTTTTAAACTAGAGGGCACAAGAAGCAGAGGACGACTACTAATGAGAAGGATTGATGATGTGGAAGAAGACCTACAGATTCTAAGGGTCAGAAGATGAAGAGAAGTTGTCAGGAATCGATAGGAGTGGCGACTGCTTTGTGAGCAGGCCAAGATCCGCAATGGATTGTCCCACTTATGATGAGGAACTAGGTGGTTAGGCACTCCCATAGTACTTTTCAGTGGAGTCCAGTTCATTAGGTCCAAGAGATCTCAGTTTACTTTTGGAGCCAATTGTAAGGCTTTATCTAACTCAATAACTTAGGTGTAAAAACGTCTCATCTTAAATATAACTCTAAAAATAAGTTTGGCTAAGACAAATAAACCAAGATATTATCTAATCTCATTTAATGTACAAAAATATACAAAAAATATAATTGATGTTTTAATATTAATACAAACAGCTCCCGCATACAGCTATACCCAATCATTTTAAATTAATACCTATGGGACTTCTAATGCTGGTTGGATGGATTTTAGTTAAATAAGTAGCTGACCACTGACGTTCGACGTTATTGCATCAAAATATATGACAAATTCACGATACTCTAAAGACATGTGGCTGTCCTCTAGTAGTAAGGAAATAAAATAATTGTTCGCCGATCTTGCACATGAAAGAGAGCATATTTAGATATCGGTTGATGAACTTAACTCAAAATACTTGATTTTCGAGGCGTTCCACTGTAGTTCTCACTAGGCGAGGCTAGTGATTACTTAAGGACCAGCCTGTATATATATCGAGAAAAGGAGTACGACCGTCAATCCAATATAAATTAATAATCACTAGAAGAGTGGCGGGTTTTTCGGTCAAAAAGTGGAGAAAAAAGACAAAGATGATGACTACTTCATCTATTTATTGAAAACGTTTCGCTTTCTAATCAGAAAGCATCATCAGTTCATCTAAAAAGAACAATATGAAAAACCTAACATCCATAAAAAAGTTATTAAGTGTGTTACCTCAAAAAGATATGTAGCAGTCAATGATATTAAAATTGTAAAGAAGCTTACGACAATGGACATTTTAAAATCATTTTGTATAAACAATAAATTGAATTAAATATAGTTAACAATGTTTCATAAACTTAGCACAGCAAAAGAACATGTGGTGGTTGTACATGTATATAAAAAAAATTATGTAAAAAAGCACATTAATGTGAAGAACAACTAAAAGATCCAAGATGCACTTCCAACAGTATATCAATAGTTAAGATTTAATTTTGACTTTAGGTAGCATTATAAAAAAAAATAATTAATTAAAAATTTAGTAATTCAAAAGTATAATGAAGTTACCACTACAAGCTTCTAGTCTGCTGCCGGTGAAATGGAGGCAACAGGTGTTGTAACGCCAACCAACGTGAAAAGACAGATGCCTTGAGGTCAACGCGTGACAGAACAACAAGGCGTAGTACTACCAACTCTAATAAATAGAGCGGTTTATTTAAAAAATATGACAATTTGGTCGACAACCTGTCTGTATAACCCAAAAAATGAAAGGAAAAGGTGGTTGAGAACACCATTTTCCCCCCAGTGATCGGTTGAGATGAACAAAGAACAAACAAGCGAGGTCAATCCAAAAAATCATATATTAATAGTCTACGTTGTGACTGGATAGCCAGCCACAGGTGAAGAATGATTAAACTTCCAACAGTCCAAGGTTCATAACATTTGGAACTGAAATTAATGGGGTTCTATGAATATTTATAGTAATAAAGTTGTATTAAACTATTTGAATAGAAACAATTAATACAATTATACAAAAGCAACGTTGACATTAAGTCATGAAATGTAAGTTGCATAAATCTGAGATAATTTAAAGTAAGAAATTATTATTTTATTTTATTTATATTTGAATATTATTTGAAAAGAAATTATGTAAAGCAAACACCTTAGGTGACAATTTTAAAGTAAATAACATAGTAAGCCTAATTCTGCAATATTAGAGCATGATAAATTTGGCTCAAGTTACTAATGTCAGTTCTCTTATTAAGAGCGTTAGGATGTTTAAGTATAGAACACATTTCTAAAAACTGCCTTTTAACGAGATTGCGTTCAGAACCAAGAATCTTAACTTCATTAAAATCTACTCTGTGTTTAGTGTTGATAGCATGCTGTGCAAGAGCACAAGTATGCTTAGATAAGTTGATATCATTGCGGTGCGTAAGAGCCCTCTCAGTGATCTCCGACCGATGTAGCACGAGTCACACTCAGCACAAGGTATATGATAAATGACACTAACTTGTTCCAGAAGGGACAAGGGTGTTTTAGTTTTTGAAAACAAATTTTTAACAGTCTTGGCATTCTTAACTGCAATTTTAACAGGTATGTTCTTCTGTTTATACAGTTTAATGAGTTTGTCAGTAACTTGAGGAAAGTAAGGTAGAGATGAGTAATGGGTGGTAGGAGTCCTAAGTGCAGTACTAGGCAGAACAGTGTCATTAATGGAATTATTTGATAATATTCTAAGTTGGTCGCCATTGGGTATTTCATTCAAAGAGGAACCATAGCTTTGTACAAAAAGGTATTTATTGATGAGAGAAGGAGGATAAGAATTCTCAATGAGAATATTTCTAAGTAATTGAAGGGATTCCCTTCGATTAACCGGATGTGTCAATCTATTTAGCCTGCAAATAAATTCAGAACTCACTTAAAAAACTTAAAGATCAATAGACCACTTGCTAAATTTTTACATAATTACGATGGATATGCTCATAGATTTATTGTCTACCGAAAATACATAAGCCTACATTGAGCATAAGACATATTGTGTCATCCATTTATTCACCTAATATTAATATTTCAAAATTTAAAAGTTAATTACACACGCATCTACACAACCACGGAATATGTATATATATATATATATATATATATATATATATATATATATATATATATATAAAATAAGGATCACTCGAAGAGTGGCGGGTTTTTCGATCAAAAATTGGAGAAAAAAAGACAAAGATGATGGCTACTTCATCTATTTATTGAAAACGTTTCGCTTTCCAATTTGATAGCATCATCAGTTCATCTAAAAAGAACATTATGAAAAACCTAACATCCAGTGAAAAGCTATTAAGTATGTTACCTCAAAAAGATATGTAGCAGTCAAAGATATTCACAATTATTGTAAAGAAGCTTACGACAATGGACATTATATAATTATGTTGTATAAACAATAAACTGAACTAAATACAGTTGACAATTTTCATAAAATTAGCAAAAATATATGTAAAAACTTTATCATTTATAAAAAACAAAAATTAGTGTAGAAAAGAACTAAAAGGTCCAAGAATGCACTTCCAACAGTAATTAAATAATTAAGATTTCATTTTAACTTTAGGTGGCATTATTCTAATGTTTAATTAAAAATTTTAGTAATTTAAAAGTAATAATGAAATTACCACTAAGCTTGTCGAGTACTACCGGTGAAATAAAGGCAACAGGTGTTAAACGTCAACAACGTGAAAAGAAAGATGCCAAGAGGTCAACTAGTGACAAAAAAAAACCTAAGAGGAAAACAAATTTGGTTTTGGCTTTAAAAAACGAGGGTTATCAACTTGTCACACATAGAATTCAGGGACAAGGGACTAAAAAAGTTGAGATCCATACTACAAGAGAATTCTTATCCCATAGGACTGTTAAATAAACTCATTTTCGGTTCTCCTTTTTCCTTCACAAGTTTCTGTCAACCAAAATTTTCATAACAATGAGATCCGACAAATGACATTGACACATAACGCATCAATATTACCAAAAAAAATTACAACCAAAAATTTGAAAACAGTATCGAAGCTTTACACAAAAACAAAAGATCCTTCACAATACAGGAGTCATCGAATGTTGTTTATTCTATACCGTGTACTAATTGTAATAAAATTTACATAGGAGAATCATCTCGTAATTTTCACAGCAGGGTGATATCACATCGTAGTGATATAAAAACCAAAAAAATCAATGCATGTGCAATTGACAGAACATGCACTAACTCTGAAACATGAATTCAATTTCGATAATTCCTGTATTTTGGCAAAAGAAAAGAACCTTTCAAAACGTGTTTTTTTGGAAATGTGTTTCATAAAATCTAGCACATCTTGCATTAACAAAAGGTCAGACATAGACAAATTAAGCAACATTTATTGTTATTTACTAGAAAAACACCAAAAATAAAATAAATATTTACCTGTACATAAAGTACACTTCTATGTATAATATGTTGCATACCATTAAGACAGGTTTAAAAAGCATAGTTCACCTAAGAAGGGCCTCTTGTATTTCTTTAAAAGAAAGATAACATCAATTACACCTAATTACATATTAATTACAGTGTTTTTACTTTCCATTCTCTGCATGAGTTAATATATACCAGTAAAACATGCCATCAACCAAGTTTTACTATTTTTACAATAAATTTTAAAAATTTTATAATGTATTCTGTCCATAATTGTATATTTTAATGTTTTAATGTGTGTTATAAATGTTGAGTGTCAATGCTTATATAAATAATCTCAACGACTAGTAAGTTACACTGAAGAATTGTGATATTTTTTAAATATTTACATTTTTGTCTTATTACAGTGTCTTGAAAAAGGAATAAAACCATTCCGAAAGCTCGACAAAAAAGTCAAAAGAGTGTTTTTTTAACATCCCGGCCAATATTCTGACTGCAACCCTAATAAACTGTGTTATTTGTATATATATATATATATATATATATAGTATATATATATATATATATAAATATATATATATATATATATATATATATATATATATATATAATATATATATATATATATATATATATATGTTTTTTTAACATCCCGGCCAATATTCTGACTGCAACCCTAATAAACTGTGTTATTTGTATATATATATATATATATATAAATATATATATATATATATATACAAATATATATATATATATATATATATATATATATATATATATATATATATATATATATGTATATATATATTACTTGATTTTTCTGTGGTCTGCGGAAAAATTATATAACCATTATATCCAATGCTAACTTTATCAACAATAAAATATGAAAATATGTCTAGTTTTCATTTTTGTAATATACGATGCGCTTTGTTTATTTTACTGTTTGTTTATTGTTACGTTTGAATAAGTTAGATCAGTATATTTTTTAAAACAAATGATAAAAACTGAGGTTAAATGTTTACATGTGCAGTCATGATAAAATAAACGGAAACATTGCCGTATTGGGTTCATAAAATCCCAAAACACGTTGGTTTTTTTAATTTAGTTTTTTGAGTTTTTATTCGTAACACTATCATTTGTAACAGCATAACGATATCTATTAATTATTTTTCTTATTTATAAATCAATATTTATGATTTAACTTATGTATATATCTTTATAGTTTGTAACTTTTAAATGTCGCAAAAAAATATTAGATATAAAGTGTGCCATTCTAGTATGAAGATAACTAATCTAATTGCCACAAATGTCCACGTAATTAACAACTAGTTAATATATTTTTACACGAATATTTAAACTACAAAATATACCAAAAAGACGATTACAAAATATTAAAAATGAAAGAATTCGGGAAAGAAAGTAAAGATGGTGAAAATTATTGCGAAAGCTATTGATACACTCGAGAAGAAGATCTGCCTCATACTAATTTAGTTTTAATAAATAGTATTATTAATTATTTTAGTGAAAGCTTACGATAATCTAAATAATCTAAAATATTTATAATTATTAATATTCCCGACATCCTGTATATGTGTGTCATTTAATGATTGCTTATTTTCAAAAAGGTGAAGGTGCATTTGAGCACAAATTAGGCGTTTCCGTAGATTCTACTAACCTGAAAGTCCTTCCATGTAAGAGAGTTAAATCACTTACCACGTCCCTGATAATTCCATTAGAGAAACTAGGGATCTTGAAACCCTTAAATTTGATTCATTGCATAACAAGTCGAAGACCCAAAAACTGCCGCAAGAAACAAGACCCCTACGTTAACCTTTCTGTTCTTGTTCGAATAGTTTGAGGAAGTAATTGTATCCCTATCTAAAAGGTTGTAATTTAGTTCGTCCGTGAGGCCTAGTTGTTAAACCATTTGTCTTTAAACAGTAAATAAAAAAGTTTACTACATAATATAGTTTGTTAACACACCACTAAGGGATCCGCGCATGCATAGGACGTGCTTTGTATTGTGTTGTAAAATAAAAAAAATAAAAATCAATAACAGCTAAATTAAATAAATTTCTTCTGACAAACAATAACATTAAGTTAACATAAACTATATAACTATATAATCTATATATCATTACTTTTTTTAATTGATTAATTGAGCAAATCAAAAACATTTGTTCTCAGGGTGAAAAATCTCCTTATATTAACCTATGTTGTGTGGGTACAAAGATTTCTTAGTTGTCCTTTATCGGGATAGAGAAAAAAGAATAATAATAAAAATAGTATGTTACAAGAATTTGGTATTTTTTATTTTATTTAAAGAAGAATAAAACAATTATCAAGTTTTGCCGTTATCTTATTAATCAGCGTAAATGAAACAATAAAATTTACACAAAAAGAATAATTTAAGTCTTATTGAAAACAAATCAATTTAAAGCCAATTTCTATAAATATCTTTAAAACTTTTCATCTTTCTGATTTTTCAGTATTTACTTAATTGAAAAAACTTTAAAACATTTTACAAATGAAGTCTACTCTTGAGTTAAAATGGTAACGACAATGCTGTCAACAAAATTCATTCACAGTTACAAAATTTTTAATTCTGAACAGAAATTCACTGACCTTTCCTTCCACGCTCCTGTCCACGCTCCACAGCAATTTGATTTGCCACTATTCGCGTCGGCTTTCTTCTTTTCCTATCTGCCATCCTTATGCATCGACTGTACGAAACACCTAACTCAATTCTCCAACAATTAACATTTCTCTTAATTCTCCTTTTGAAAAACCTGGCTCTATCCCAAAACCTACTAATCTATAAGTATTTTATAACCTTACCTTTCAACTTTTCCTCTAAGCTTTTTCGGGGCTTTTTCCCTTATTATGCTTCCTTGATTGGCTTCTTCCGCAGCTACTGACTCACCCAAAAAATCTTCTTCCATATTCTTTATTTAACAGTACCTCTGTTACCGAAACTTGTATCGAACTATGTATATTAAACCCGCTAAAAACAGTTTAAACCAGAAATAATATACACTTAGCCACACCCAGTTCACAGACTACTGACAACCTTTTACTGAACAAAAAACACGCGGTCGCTCCAGTCAATGTGTAAACATGCAGAGAAATCAATCAACGACAAAATATCTCTAATACCTCCCTAGTACCATCTATTGTTCGAATGAAACATTTGCATAAGAAGATAAAGTAGGAAATGCGCATTTGTGGATTTATTTGGTTTTGAACAAAAAATGAATTTATTAGGTTTTGCATGCAAACATGAATATCACCATTTAAAATTCAGTAGGATTTATTCGTTTTTGCTCTTATACATTTTTATATTGGTGTAATTTAACGAAATGAACCGATATTGGCCACTAACAAAATTTTCGTAAAAAGTGGATTTATTCGGTATTGCTTGTAACCTCCTCAACTATAGTTGGCTATAGTGATGTGGTACTATCCACATAATAGTGTAGAAAGGGTACAAAAAAAAGAGTATATACTAAAAAATTAATACTATAATATTAATAATTAAATATTATAGTTTTATATAATATTATAAATTAACAATTATATCAATATATAGGAAATATATAAGGAACATATTAAAATAGTTGGATAACCAAGGCTTAGCAAGAAGATATCGAGTGGTGATAATAACTTTAATTTTGGAAAAACTTTAGGCGTTCAGTGAAAGAAGGTACCAAATTTTGTTAATAATTTAATAATTGTAAGAATTTCAAATTTTAGATAGATTGTTTTAAATTGATATTGCTTATATTAGAGAGATAGGTTTGTTTCATAATAGTTATAATAAAGATAATTTAAAAAAGTACTTACAAACTAATTCTTTGAGAACCGCGATAAAAACCCTATACTTACATATATCATTCAAATTTACTCATAGCTCATACAACAACAACACATCATAAAAATTTATATATATATACATATATATATATATATATATATATATATATATATATATATAATATATATATATATATATATATATATAAGAGTAAGAAAAAAGAAGTACTTGTGACTCGTTTGGAAAAAATATAACACTGTTTTTGATGGGTTGGAGTCAATAAAAGGGGCTATTTGTTGACTATTTTTTACTCGAGCTTTCAATTGTGATTACAATTTTTATCAAGAGCTTCTAAAAAATACAAAATGTCTTACAAAGTTGAACTAGAAATAAAAAATTTTTTGTTAACTCACCAAATAAAATTAGTTTTTTATATAAAACTACTGCTTACATAATAAATACAAAAAATATTAATAAAAAAATGTCTTATTCTAATAAATGTTTCTCTGAAAAATTTAGATGAAGTTTCTTAAGAAAAAAAAATTGAATTTATAAACAAAAATAGAATAGCTACAACCAGCCTAAAATGACATAAATACTAACTTAAAAATTTTTATTTTTGACATATTGTCAAAAATAAAATTTTGTTTAAAAAATTCTTCTTTGTTTAGTAACAAAAAAGAAGAAGATTTATTCACCATTGATAGATGCCCGAAAAAATGTAACAAATACATGGAAAATTCAAAATGTGATATTTTACTGACTGCATAAATTAAATAGAAATTATATAATTATAAATTTTGCTTAAATTTTGAATTTCTGACCTTTTGTTTAAATTATTATCACTTTTGCTAATACAAACCATTTCCAAAAAAGTTCTTTTAAATTTATTACTTTCATTACATAAAATTTTAATATTATCAAAATCCATAATATGGTCTTTGTCTATTACATGCTCTGCCAAAGCACAAGATGGTTTCTTAATTCTACAATCACTCTTGTGAGAAATAATGCGATTTGAGAGATTTCTTCCAGTCTCACCAATATACTCAGCTTCACACTGAGTACAAACAATGCTGTATACTACATTTGTTTGATCTAATTTGTCTATAGGATATTTAGTTTTGGAATATAAAGATGAAATAGTTTTGATGTTCTTTGTTGCTATTTTTATATTGTCAATAACCTTTAATGTTTGTATTAATTTAGGAGTTAATGATGGTATAAAAGGTAGTGAATGATAATATATGTTTTGATTGTTGGATACAGTGTTTTGAGATTTAGCAAAAAATGGTGTTAAGTTATTTATATTTAATAAATTAGAAAAAAGCATCCTATGTAGCATATCAGGAGGATAAGAGTTTTCAATTAAAATATTTTTTAACAAATGAAGATCTTCTTGTAGGTAGTCTGGATGAGAAAGTTTTAAAACACGTTCCTTTAATCCTGTTATAAGGTTCATTTTCATTTTATTTGGATGATTAGAGTAATAGCTTATAAATCTATTACTACATATGGGTTTTCTGAACCATCTAGTTTTCAACATATTGTCTGTATTTCTTACAATTCTCATGTCAAGGAATGGTAGAGAATTATCTACCTCTTCCTCAACTGTAAATTGTATATGTTGATTATGATTGTTGAAAATGTTGACTGTTTCAAGAATTTTGTGTTTAGGAAGTGCCAAAACTAGATCATCTACATATCTTTTGATAAATGGAATGAAAAAAGTGCAATTATTGATACAATCACTAATAACATCATCCATGACATAGCTACTTAGAATGGGTGAAAGACTAGATCCCATAGGGCTACCAAAAATTTGTTTATAAAAAACACCATTAAATATAAAAATATTAGAATCAAAAACAAAGTTGATGAGTGTTTTAAAATGTAATAAGTCAATATTAGTATGTTGCGAAATCTCATTCCAATGTTTTTCAACACTACTTATGATTAAATTTAAAGGTAAATTAGTAAAAAGAGATGTTACATCAAAACTAACTAAAACATAATTTTGTGGTAATTGGAAATTATTAATGAAAGAACTAAAATCAAATGAATCTTTTATGTAAAAATTGTTGTTTAAATTATAAGCATTGGTTAAGATGTCAGTGAGGAGCTGTGCTATTGGTCCATTTGGAGGGCATAGAGATGAAACAATTGGTCTCATAGATAAAGTTGGTTTATGTATTTTAGGTAGAGCATAAAACCGTGGTGCAATAGAATTATAAATTTTGAGTTCTTTTGCTTTTTTATTATCAATAAATTTCTTACTGTTTAATTTTGATACCAGATAATTTGCTTTTTGTTGTAAAGTACAAACAGGACTCCTTCTAAGTGTAGTGTAATACTTAGTATCATTTAAGAGTTCTCCAGTTTTTTGTAGGTAATCCTCTTTATACATTACAACAGTTACGTTACCTTTATCGCTTTTGACAATATAAATTTCAGGATGGTTTTTAAGAAAAAGTTTAGTTTGTAAATAGTATTTATTTAAAAAATGATCTTTGACTTCTTTATGTAAAAAGTTTGTAATGACGTTTGTACATTTAGATCTAACAACATCCTTTTGATTATCATTAAGTGGTCTGATTATTGATTCAATATCAGAAAGTAAATTAGGAACTCTAATATCAGATTTGGAAGGACATAAAGAAAATTTAGGTCCTAATGCTAAAAATTTTTTAATTTCAAAAGGAAACTGAATAGATGTTAGATTCTTAAACCATTTTTCTTGAAATTTTATCTTATCGAAAGCTTCTATTTTTAATTTATTGAACTTATTAATTTGTATTTTTTTGATTTTATGAAATTCTGTGTTATATTTAATTCTTTGTCTACGATTAAATTCATTAAATGTGTGGAAATTTAAAATATTATAAGCCTTGGTACGTAATTCATGTAATTTTCTTTCAAAAAAGTTAATATCAGCAAAAGTAATCTTAATCTCTAAATTAATAATATTTTTTCCAAACCTGTTACATAATCTCGGAGCATCATGATGAATATTCCCAGTGCGATGATGTAAAAGGGAATTAACATTAACTAGGCTATTTGTAACATGTCCAGGGAAACATCCATTAGATCTACATTTTAATAAAAAGGTCTTCTGATTGTGTAAAGCAGCAAGTTTGATGGTAATTCTAGTCCACTCCTTCAGAATTCTGACTGTGGATTGCCCATAATCATCTCATCCAGACTACCTACAAGAAGATCTTCATTTGTTAAAAAATATTTTAATTGAAAACTCTTATCCTCCTGATATGCTACATAGGATGCTTTTTTCTAATTTATTAAATATAAATAACTTAACACCATTTTTTGCTAAATCTCAAAACACTGTATCCAACAATCAAAACATATATTATCATTCACTACCTTTTATACCATCATTAACTCCTAAATTAATACAAACATTAAAGGTTATTGACAATATAAAAATAGCAACAAAGAACATCAAAACTATTTCATCTTTATATTCCAAAACTAAATATCCTATAGACAAATTAGATCAAACAAATGTAGTATACAGCATTGTTTGTACTCAGTGTGAAGCTGAGTATATTGGTGAGACTGGAAGAAATCTCTCAAATCGCATTATTTCTCACAAGAGTGATTGTAGAATTAAGAAACCATCTTGTGCTTTGGCAGAGCATGTAATAGACAAAGACCATATTATGGATTTTGATAATATTAAAATTTTATGTAATGAAAGTAATAAATTTAAAAGAACTTTTTTGGAAATGGTTTGTATTAGCAAAAGTGATAATAATTTAAACAAAAGGTCAGAAATTCAAAATTTAAGCAAAATTTATAATTATATAATTTCTATTTAATTTATGCAGTCAGTAAAATATCACATTTTGAATTTTCCATGTATTTGTTACATTTTTTCGGGCATCTATCAATGGTGAATAAATCTTCTTCTTTTTTGTTACTTAACAAAGAAGAATTTTTTAAACAAAATTTTATTTTTGACAATATGTCAAAAATAAAAATTTTTAAGTTAGTATTTATGTCATTTTAGGCTGGTTGTAGCTATTCTATTTTTGTTTATAAATTCAATTTTTTTTCTTAAGAAACTTCATCTAAATTTTTCAGAGAAACATTTATTAGAATAAGGCATTTTTTTATTAATATTTTTTGTATTTATTATGTAAGCAGTAGTTTTATATAAAAAACTAATTTTATTTGGTGAGTTAACAAAAAATTTTTTATTTCTAGTTCAACTTTGTAAGACATTTTGTATTTTTTAGAAGCTCTTGATAAAAATTGTAATCACAATTGAAAGCTCGAGTAAAAAATAGTCAACAAATAGCCCCTTTTATTGACTCCAACCCATCAAAAACAGTGTTATATATATATATATATATATATATATATATATATATATATATATATATATATACATATATATATATATATATATATATATATATATATACATATATATATATACATATATATATATATATATATATATAATATATATATATATATATATATATATAAATATATATATATTACAATAATTTTTTTGTTATGTAACAATTTGTTTACATAATAGTATTGTTGAACATAACAAATGTGACAGATGCGTGCTAATGCACTATAAGAGACGTCCTCATGTCTCGCGAATAGTGAATGCTTAGCTTGATATTGCCTAAGTTTAAATCCAATTATGTATTAAGAGGACGTTTTTACAACGTCGCATTAAAAAAAAATTGTTCGTATGATACTGTGAGAGCTAAGGATTACAGCATAAAAAAATCGATTGCAAGCATATTATATTTAACATTGGATTCAATTAAATTGAGAGCATTCCAAGTCGATTAGAAATAATAGTGAACTTGAGGGAGAAATGCTAGCTATTATTTTTATTGCTTTTTGAAATAAATTAGTAAAATATGACATCTTATGTAATACTTCAAGATATTTTTTGTTTCCAATAAAAAAATTCAATGTTAATTTTTTTTAATTATTTACCTAAATTTGATTTCATTTTTTTTAATATTTACTTGAAACGTGTTAAGAATAGTATTTTTTTTTTTCAGAGAAAATTAACATAAATTCATCATATTGAATATATTGACGATAATTTCAAAATACCTATTTCATTATTTTGTCCATGAGTATATATAAATTATATATGTATGTATTTCAAAATAAAGATATTAATTAACAATGTACACAAATCCAATTTCATTTCATAGTAATTATTTGCCTGGTTCATTAACGAAATGCAAACGTTGAACTGCACAAAAGTCAATATCACTGAAAAATAACAATTCTATCCCTTCTACAACATCTGGAAACTAAACACGCTGGCATAAACTATCAAAGAGTAGAGAATGTCCTGAAATACAAAAGCACAAATAAATTACGATAACTATCCGCACCGGCAGAAATCAATGACCGTATATCTTCGTAAATTCCGATCTTTACCAAATACTACATATTTTACGCAGGGCCTGAATAAATAAACAATTTTTTTCTAAAGGGATGGTAAGAGTGATTGAAACTGAAATGTCGTCAATGAAATTAGACCTCAGTACTATAATAAAATGTGATAAGGGATAAAATTAAGTTTTCTAGGGTTTTATCGATCAAGAAGACACGTTTTGCTGCACCTAAATATAAAGAAGCAATAGGAATACCTAGAAATATTAAATAAACTACATAAATGGAACTTTTAATAAATTTTTTTTTCCAAATGGTCAAATAATAATAACGAAAATTGTATCAAATATGATGAAACAGTAAAATTTGTATTTAGGAAGCTATATTAATAACGAATTCGTAATTAGGAAGCCAGTTAATTTAATAATAAGATTTATACATAAAGTGTAAATTTTTTTTGGTTGTAACTAAATTAGATATTTAACTTTTTAAACCTGCTTTGTTATATAAAAATCAAATAGAAAATCGGTTTCTTCTTCTTCTTCCTCTTTATAAGCAATTCTGCTTGTTCATTGGCGGAATAATACCTCTATGGAAGGTTGTCACTTTATCTTTTGCGCTATCTTCCGATACATATTATGTCGATTGGTGACTATTTTTACACAGGTCTCCTCCATTCTGCTTATGTGGTTATTCAATTCTTATTTTCTATTTTGTGTTCATTTATTTATATAGTGTACGTTAGATTTTTTTCTAATGTCTTCACTTCTCTTTCAATCTCTCAGCGGATATCCTGTAATTCTTCTTAGTACTGCTTAGAAAAGTGCTCCGTCTTGGACACTTTTCATGCAATTTCTTGACATGTTCTTAAGATCGCTAGTCTATCGTGTAGGGGGTCTTCCTCTACTTCTTTTGCCTAACCTTGGCCTCCACACAAGCAATCTCTTCGTCCACCTTTCATCACTGATTTGGGCGACGTGTCCGGCCCAGTTCCATTTCAGTGTGGCAATTCAGGAAATTATATAGGTAACTCCTATTCTTCGTCTTAAGTCTTTATTTCTAACTTGGTCATAAAGCGATATACTCAGCATTGATCGTTCCATTTTCCTCTGAGCTATTTGCAGCGTTTTAGAACTTGTGGCTGTCAATGTCAAAGTTTCGGCACCATAGGTCATCACAGGCAACACACATTGGTCAAATGTGTGTCGATTAAACTGTTTCCAAAACTTTCATTTGATTCAGTATTATCAGTAGCAGGCAATTTTTTTATTAATTGATTTCTGTCTAAAGGGTATATACCCGTTGCCCGAAAGCCACTTTGAAGGTTTTGTTCACCAGTTTCTGCGAATTTTAACATCAGCTTTTTTAAAAGTTTTGGAAACATCTCATTTGGAAGACCAGTTGATCCCGTTGCTAACTTATAATCGCTGAGTATGGCACGCCATTGTTTCTTCAGTGGTGCGAACACCGCGACATCCAGGGGTTGAGTGATATGCGTAGTATTTGGCGATAAACATATGAATCGAATATTATTTTCAACTGACAGTCTGATAATTTGCTCAGAAAAATGGCTCGCCAAGTTATCCCCAATTAATACTTTGACTCCTTCTTCATGTCTCGTGGAATAAAGGAAAACAGAAGTAAACCAATTTAAAAATGTTGCAAAATCGAACCATCCATGAGCTGTTCGGTTGTATCTGGTTTTATCGGGTCCTCCTTCCGTCCAAAGGTTTTCTGCTTTGTAGACTGCATACAGAGGCAGCAGAACTCCTGAAGCGCTTCCACAAAACATCAAAGAAATTTTTGATTTTGATTGAGATAATAAACGTTCTGGGTATTTTCACCCCTCTTTTAAAAAAGCATCTTGCAGACCCGGGATCATCCAATAAATTTGTCTCATCGAAATTGTATATACAATCGGAGGAAACTCCGTCTAGACATTGCTCAAGGTTATCAAAATAAGCAATGAAAACTTCTCTAGTGGAAGATGCTCTATTTGGGTTTATATTTTGAGATTTTCTTACACTTATTTCTCTGTTTCTTCTCAGAAAACCTTTAATCCAGTCGATACCAGGCAAATTATTTTTAAACTGCTTAACTCTCTTAACCATTGTATCTAAATAGCTTCTCATAACATGTCGTAAATCGTCGTGAGTCAACGGAAAGCCCCATTCAGCGGTTTTCAAAAGCATCTTGACCAGTGCCTTTTCTTCGTCGTTGTTTAAAACTGTGGGCCTTCCGACGTCCTTCATTTTTTTGTTGTTCAGTTTGTGACTTAATGTTCCTTTTGGGATTTTGTATTTCTTCGACGCCTTGGAAAGTGATAACTGTTTTGTTTTAATTTCGCGGATTGCTTAATCCAAAGTATCAGAGGTGTAATTTTTGTATGATCGCCTACCCAACTTTCTAACGTAATCACGCATTTTGGACTGAGATTATCGCACTACACTACCTATTGCACCACAACTGAATTTCCTAACCACACAATGTTCCTACCGCCAAGCCAACCAATGTTATACTGAGCTCTGAGCTGAGTAAATTTTATTCAAATGATTCAAAACGAGGTAGCGTAACGCCAGACAATAATAATTAGATGGAATTCGATTGACGCCGCCCAAGCACGTTCAATCCTGCCGTTCAATGTTACCCCACGTTCCCAAAATAATTGACATATTTTTTTGTATAAATTAATTAAAAATATTCAAAACCCTAATCATTTACGGTATTATGTAGAATAAGGTTCAAATAGGTACTAGTATCGTGTAAAATTAGTCATGAGAAGATATCTTTTGCATATCGCCGGCTGCAGATCAAAGTTTGAGAGATTTTTTTTTACTACCTTTTATTTCAGAAACCATTTTTTATTTCATTTTTGTTAATTTATTTATTTGATTAGAGTTATTTGTTGCCCAGCTTTCTTTCTTCTTTTCGACTCCATCACTTTCTGTGATATATGACAGTTTAAAAATACTTATTAACTAATCGATTTTTATTCTTAATTTTCTACAATTTTAAATAAACTTAAGTCTCAAAGTTTCTGTTTGTTTGCACTTTATCATATTTCGATGCAGTTACCACTTATCGGATAACGGTAAATCCGAGGATAGTCTTGGAGAGAGATTCTTTGTCAAGCTTCTTATTTTACAGTGGTCACGCTATTTATCATATCGTTAAGATTGTGAAACTCAGCTCACTTTTACGTCATCCAGAACATTCTGGATTTAAAGTTTTTATCCCAAACACAGCGTATCTCAAAGGCTAACATAAAATGTCTAAAATAACATGTCTAAAATGTCATAAAACTATAGGATTATACTTTCTTAACTGCGACCATGAGAGAGGCTGTAGCTATATCATTAGCTGTATACTCCAACGAGTAAATAATAAAATGAGTTAGGGACATAATCACTTACGATTACGATGTCGCTATGACCTTTACCATGAAGCGTGTTGGTGGTGACGAAATGATGTGTATACGATCAGTATATATTTGGTTTTGCATTAGGTACTGTAGCGTTAACGCTACTGAGTAACCTCTCAAGAAATTTCTTATGATCCGCCTGCGATCGATTTTAAATCGACATTTTTCCACACACGCGCAGGAGTCGCTTTGACAGGAAGATTGGTCGAGTCTGTGCGGAAGCGGTTAGTTTTGGTCAGAACTCGTAAACGCAGACACGCCAACCGGTGAGTTTTTCTCACGTTCAAAGTGACGGAATTGGGGCAAATGAAATCTAGGACAAGAATAAAATATAATTCAATAATATTAATAAGTAAATTTTTCTAATAAAACCAAGATTCATTTATAAGAGTTCCACATAAAAGGAAGATTTTTTTGGCGTGCTGCGGCTCCATGTAAGTAAAATCATTGCAGTTATTAGTATTTCTTTAGAGATTTATTTTTGAGTTCCGAAATGATTTAAATATAAAATTTCCTTGATTTACTTACAAAGAACATAAGGTCATTTTTTATATAGTCAAACTTAAATTCCAATCTATTCCATATCTTATCAGTAAGTTTTTGGTTCTTTTTTTTTCTCTAACTTTTTTGGTGGAATATAAAAGGTTCTACAAATGTGGTACGGCCCTCTGTATTCTGCGCATGTTCATTTCATGGCGCAAGCTTGCCATGCCTATGAAAGTAACTTCATAAATTTGACATGATGTTGACCTAACCTAATACCTAATGTTTTGATGTTTTGTTTTGGTGTAGTCAATCCACGCTGCTACAGCTATTGAATTGCATTTATTAAATTACATAACTCTTTTATATTCCGTCACTTGAAAATATTTCCTCGAGGATATTAGTTAGTAATTTTGAATCCTTAGATAATTATCAAATTGCGTATGTAACCCGTGGATTTTGCTGTCACCCGGAACCATGGGACTTGTCACCACAACCATGAATTAATTTAGCCGTGCCAAGAGGAGTTTTCCTATGGACTTATAGTGTTGCTAAGATAAGTTGTTTAACTATTTGACTTTTTGTGTTACTTTCTATTTACTGTTAACTTTTCATATGCATATGATAAGGTTAATACAATTTTAATAATCAAATTCTAAGATATTGGGGAGGGAAAATACATTACATGTTTTTATTATGTTTTTAAATGGGATACATAGTCTGACCAAACTCACTTTTTTTGATATAATATTTTGTAATACAATATATTTTGAGATAATACAATTTTGATATTGGGGGATTGAAACCACTTCATGTGGTTTTTAAAAACATTGTATAAGGAGTATTGAAGACTCACTTTTTGGATGTAATATATTTAATATAATTGTAATAGATTTATCAAGTTTGATATCTTTACAATATTGTAATTCGTATCTCATTTTAGTAGAACTAGTTAAATTTATATTACTACCTTTTTGTGTTAAGACTTTGGCTATGATACGGACTATTCTTGAATTTTTACTGATATTCTATACTTTATTTGGCCAGTGGTAGTGATTATTCGCTTGTTAAATATATTTATTGTTACTATTTTGAGTTTTATTTCAGTTCTACTAACCAGTATATAATATAGCAAAATAAGATTAGTATTTAGTATTTTGTATTTCAGGTTATTATCTCCAGAATCATTTGTGTCCAATCATTTGTTACTTCAAAATCTCAACTATCGTTGAGTTGGCGCCCTTCTTTTTCTCTTCTTATTGTTCTCTTTCTATAAATTTATTCCCAGTGACCTTCTTTAGTTGTATCACGTTTGATATTACCGGGTCTCCTTTCGTTTCTTGTCTCATTAGCTCAGTATCCTTGCTATCTGTTTATATCTTTAAAGCCACAACCCAGTGCATTGAAGCTAGCCCGAACACTCACTTAAGATTGAGTGTCTCTTTGGACATTTAACTTTGTTCCTCTGAGCTTAGCCATATTTTTAGTATTTTCGTCACCTCTCTTCCAGTTCTTCTGGAATTTGGATGTCTTACACTTCCTAAAATCCAATACTCCCGGAGTATTGAGGTTTAAGTACACTGTGTGTTAGAAGTATACAAATGCCTTCTTGTTGAACGATATATTTTATTATATATTTTTCTTTCATCAGCATGCTTGCATCTACTTTTGGACACAGGTCTTCCTATCAGGTTTTCATTCTTCTCTCTACTGTGCCATTTGGTGCCAGTTTCTCCCTACTTTTGTTTTGTACTCTCGGCAACATTAGCCTGCTTCTACTACGACTGTGCTCACTTTATCTGCAATGTATATTATTTCTAATCCATCTTATAAAATGATAAATTTCTTCTATTAAATATTGTTTAATTTAAAAAAATGGAAGATGCTAGTACTAGCAGAACGACTATAAATGTGAACAGTTAGGACTTGGAGCTAAAAAAGTGTATAATGTGTATGAGCCTTTGAGAAAAATATTATCTCAGGTAGAGGCAATAAGAAGTTATGAAAGTATAACAGGAGTATTGTCATCCACTGCTTACAGAATTTTATGTCAAAAATAACGCTTTGTTGGAGGGTTAGGACCAACAGACATATCAACGAGGTCAAAAACGAATTGAATTTACCGAACATAATAATTCAGAAATAAGACGTAAAGTTCATTCTTTATATTTTAATAAGAATAAGGAAATTCCTACCCTAAAACAACTATTTTCTTAGTTAAAAAGCTTTTAATATAATTGATGGCTTGAGAATTTATGTAAAGAAAATAGAAGACCTCCAAAAAAAGCATGACAGCTTTAACCTGCATAAGAAACTTAAATATACTGCCGGAATTAGAAAACAGAAAAATGCTCACATACTGAAAAGCGCGGACGAAAAAATTTGTGATCACGAACAACAGTGCAAAGAATGGGAGAGATACATCACTGACCTTTTTGACGATGCTTCTAGGAAAATGCATCAAATACTGCCTATGACAACCAGTTGGACAGAGGTCCCAATATACTGAATTCGGAAGTCGAAAAGGCAATACCGCAAGCCAAAAACAATAAAGCACCTGGACCAGATCAAATCCCTGCCGAACTACTTAAACTTTTGGATGAGGAAAGCATTGCCTGCTTAACCACTTTCTTCAACAAAATTTACAACGAAGGAAAAATACCAGATGATTGGTTAGAGTCACTGTTTATAACATTACCAAAGAAAAGCAGGCCCACCAAATGCAGCGATTTTAGACTAATCAGTTTGATGAGTCACACACTGAAGATACTCTTACGAATTATACAAAACCGAGTATTCCTTCTATGCGAAAGTAAGATGGGTGATAAGCAATTTGGATTTAGAAACGGTCTAGGAACTAGAGAGGCACTATTCTGTATGCGCGTTCTATTACAAAAAAGTTGTGAATTCCGAAAGAATGTTTATGTTTGTTTCATCGACTTCGAGAAGGCGTTCGACAGAGTCCAACACAATACACTTTTCGACTGCCTACGGGCAGCAGGACTTGACCACTATGATATAAGACTGCTGAAATACTTATATTACAATCAAGTAGCCTCTATCCAAATTGGAGACAGTCCCACTGAAAAAATACCCATCAAACGTGGAGTACGGCAGGGTTGTGTTTTGTCACCCACTCTTTTTAATCTGTACTCTGAAGAAATCTTTAGGGAGGCTTTGGATGACAGACAAGAGGGAGTAAGACTAGGTGGAGAAGTAATCAACAATATTAGATACGCTGACGATACAGCCATTCTTGCAGAAAGTTTACAAGATCTCCAAACATTACTAAATCTAGTCAGTGAAGCAAGTTATCGGAGAGGCCTAAAAATCAACATTTCAAAGACAAAGTGGATGGCAGTTGGAAAGATCCATATAGATCAAGGTCTGCTTTCTCTTAATGGAGAAGAGATAGAAAGGGTAAATCATTTCAAATACCTTGGCAGCTGGTTAAATGTAAATTGTGACTCTGATGAAGAGATAATATCCAGGATCGAAATATCACGTAAGGCTTTTATGACCTGGAAACCAGTTTTATGCAACAGAAACCTGTCAATGAACATTCGTAAGAAGGTCCTGAAATGTTATGTGTGGTCGATCCTATTGTATGGTTGTGAGACATGGACGTTAAAAACCACAATGCTAAACAAGTTAGAAGCATTCGAAATGTGGTGCTATAGACGAATCCTAAAGATATCGTGGGTTTCGCACACTTCCAATGAAGATGTTCTTCAAATGATCAACTCAGAACGTCTGCTCATAAACACCATAAAGAGGAGAAAAACAGAATACTTCGGCCATATAATTAGAGGACCCAAATACCATTTACTTCGCCTTATAATACAAGGAAAAGTGGAAGGAAAGAGATGGATTGGTCGAAAGAAACTTTCATGGCTGCGTAATATTAGACAATGGTGTGGTTTCACAGTAGAAGAATTATTTCGCGCAGCAGCCGACAGAGAAAGGTTTCAGGAAATTGTAAACATGATGACGGCCAACGTCTGAATACGGACACGGCACCCAAAGAAGAAGAATATAATTGATAAAATAATAAGCTTTTGTTTAAAGGTCTATCCGATGGATTCCCAGGACCAACAAAAAAGAACAGCTTTCTAAGAGACAGTGGTTTAGTTTTTCTTTTTTGTAAAAAAGCAGTGATTACTATTAGGACATGAATGCAAATCATGTCAAATAGTGGTTTTGAGTATGTTCTGTAATATGCTGAAGGTATTTGCGACATCTTTGTGGATAATCCATCATACCATAGTTGCCGGTGTAAACAAACTCCACATTAAAAGAAAAGAATATTGTGTACTTTGAGAATACAGTAAGGGTAGAGTTAATGTATTTAATCAAACAACATCACCCTAATTATATCGATTACGTAGCGGATGGAATGATTTGTGCTCGTGGGTTTACTGTTTTAAGAATTCCAGTATATCACTGCCAATAAAACCCGATAAAGCTACTTTGGGCAAAAACAAAGGGTTATATGGTACGTTATATTGCAACTTTCAAAACTAAAGATCTAAGACATCTCCTACTGATGTGGAAATTAGATGTTCATGTAGACGCTATAATCGAACCCGTAGTGATTAAATTAACAGGTAATAACAACAGTGATAGTGAGACTTAAGGTAATCTCCCTTAAGTAGACATATTAGGGTGTAAAAATTAATAAATATAAACATCAATACAAGCACAATAACTTAATTACAAGACAATTAGAAACGAAACACATGAACTTGTAAGAAAAATATAAACTGATCACTGGAAACGCTTTTCGAAAGAAAAATTAAGCATGATTTTACGATCTGCAAAAGGAAATATGGCGCTTCATAAAAGGTTAAAAAACGGAGGTAAAGAAACTAATAGAATGAAAACATATACAAAAGGATACATGGATTGACTACCTAAAAAATATTATGCAGAGGAAGAACAAATGACGCTAGAACCGAAAATACCAAAAATTACTACAAATGAAGAACTTAATATAAATATAAAGGAAGTTCGCAAAATACTTGAAAACCTGAAGAACAGAAAAACAGCAGGTAAAGACGGGATACCAAACAAATTACTGAAATATTGTAAAGTAGAAATGACAGAAAAATTAACATTAATTAATAAAATTATACACAAGAAAATACCGGAAGAATGGAGAAAAAGCGAACTTATTTTTTTATTCATAAAAGAAGATAAAAAACAGCCAGAGAAAGTACTAATAAATGAGAGGATAAGTTTAGCAAATGAACAATATGGTTTCTGTAGTGAAAGATCGTGTACAGATGCAATACTCGTCATAAATCAAATGACTGAGAAATAACTAGAGTATATTAGACCAGTATTTCTGAGTTTAATTGACCTAAAAAAGGCGTTTTTTTTCTTTAGGCGTATTAAAAATGCACCTTTAACGTTTTCGTAAAACACGTCCCCTCCATCTGATATATCTTACTCTGAACATGTATCTTCTTGGTTCCTCTCAATTTGTTGGTTATCTAATCAGGTATCACCCTTTAATATTTTATCTGTTTCGTCTTAAGTATCTGTCATATTATTTAGAATTTTCTCTAATTGTGCTTGGGTTAACACTTACGTTGTATTTTGACGAGACATGGCGTAATCTAGAATTCTAGAATAATCTGTTTATGGAATATATTTAATATATTACAATTCAATTCAGTCTTGTTCGATCATTCATAGAGAGAACACGTAAATTTACAGGTGCTTAAATAGTGATTAAGACCAGTTTTTTGTGACTATTAATAATAAACCAATTTCGCTCTGGGCAAATAAACCCAGTTTTTGTGTTTATTTAAGTGTTTGTTATTGTTTTTGTTTGTGTGTACGTAGTGGTAGTTTACAAAAATGGATGAAAACTCCCCACCTGACAAAGGGGGGACCCAAAATATGGACCAAGTGGAAGAATGCCCACAAACCAAGGAACAGGAAAAAAGGAATTAAGCTGTTTAATCTACAAAAAGGATATCTCTATACGGATAAGGTATATGTATTCATTAAAAAAACAAATGAAGAAAATATTGGCAAACTGCATCCTATGAAGGTAGGTCATATTTTAACATAAAAAATTAGCAATCAAGAATATTCTTAGTATTGACAGAGTAGGGAAGAATAGGGTAAGAGTACAAGTTAAAAGCCCCAAAGATGCAAATAGTTTAGTACAAAATGTAAATTTAAAAGAGGAACAACTAAAAGCATATATCCCAAATAATTTGCTTCAACGAAAAGGCATAATAAGAAACGTAGATACTTCTTTTAATGAACAATATCTTTTTGATAATATAATATCAAACATAACAGTAACGGAAGTCACTCGACTCAAAAGAAAAATTGACTTAAATGGAGAAAAAGTATATGTCCCCAGACAAATGGTATTACTTTCTTTTGAAGGAAACATTTTTACCCAGATATGTATATATAAACAGTGTTGCCTGTTTTGTAAAACCCTATGTGCATAGAGTTATACAATGCTTTAAATGCTTGCAAACATGGACACATATTTCGTAATTGCAACAGCACACAAACCAGATGTATTAACTGCGGACAAGAGAAAAACGATGATCATAACTGTAAGACCCACAAGACAGTTATTGTATACATTGTAAAAATTATGAACATAAATCCATTTCCAAACAATGTCCAAAATTTAAAGAACAAAACGAAATTAAAAGACATATGGTCCGAAAAAAATTTAACATTCTTAGAAGCAAAGGACAGTCTAAAAAACTCTTACACGTCTGCTGTTAGTACGAGAAATAGTTTTGAAGTATTAGGTATGCTAAATAACGAAAGCTTTCCACCTCTCCCAAGTCAAACTAACATCAAACATATACCTAAACCATCCTCATCCAATACCCAAAAACAAACACAAAAAGTACCTCCAAATCAACCTGAAACTTCTTCACATTTCAAAAAAAAGAAAAGCCCAATCTCCCTTACCTGAACCTATGTTTCCTTTTGAATTTGGTCCAAAAAGACCTCTTCCCTCAAATATTTTACACAGTGCCGATCCTGATCCTAATACAGATGAATTTATAAACATATTTTTCAATATTTTTAAAAAGTGTACTCGAAGAGTTTGATGCTTTTAGCGATTTAGAAAAGTTAGCATAAAGCATACATTTATGATAAAATTAACAATTTTAATAAATTTAAGTAATGGCTAATAAAATAAAAAATAAAATAAAGATTTTACAATAGAATGCGCAATCGGCTGTAGCCGATAAACTGAGTTTACTTAAATGTTTAAATGAAAATATGAACGATATTGCCTTAATTTCAGAAACATGGTTTAAGCCAGATAAACAATATAATTTCAAGGGTTATAATATTATTCGTAAAGATAGAAATGATGGTTATGCAGGTGTGGCAATCCTTGTTAGAAATGTATTTTGTTTTAAAGAAATTCCAATTAAGAAAAATTTTAATGAAAATATTTTAATGTGTGGTATACAAATATTGAATAACAGTGAAATAACGCTAACATGTTTCTCTCTATACTGCCCCACCTGATTTACGAACAACAACTGCCGATTGGGACGCAATTCTTAAACTGTACCAAGTCAAATAAGTATATTTGGAGGTGATTTCAATGCGCATCATTCAACATGGGGATCATACAAAAGTAACACCAAAGGCTCGCAAATTATAACCGCTTCAGACAATACGGAGTTAGTACTTCTAAACACCGGAATCACCTACAAGGTTCACAAATAACGGGAATAATTCAGTCCGTGGATTTAACTTTTGCAACTCCAGGTATAGCAATTAATTGTGCATGGGAAACTTTACCTGATGTACTGGGTTCAGACCATTTTCCAATTATTATAGAAATTAACAAAGGCATGGAAAGTAAAGACATCATAATACACCCAAAAACAAAATGGAATTTGAATAAAGCAGATTGGACTCTATATCAAGAAGTTGCGAATAACTATTTCTCACAACACATTAAAAATAGCAGTAACGCGGAAGATAATTATAGCTTACTAATTGAAGGTGTAAATAAGGCAGCCAATGCCTCTATACCCATTTACCAACCCTTTAAAACCGAACAAAAAAACTTCTCTT
This sequence comes from Diabrotica balteata, assembly GCA_918026665.1. NCBI lineage: Eukaryota > Metazoa > Arthropoda > Insecta > Coleoptera > Chrysomelidae > Diabrotica > Diabrotica balteata. Next base: position 39,562,457 of record OU898283.1, read on the forward strand.
CCACCATGGTGGGATCAAAGCTGTGAAGAGGCTATTAAAAAAAGAAAACAATTGCTCAACACGCATAAGCAACAAAGCACTATGGAAAATTATGTCAAATGTAAAAACAAAATTTCAAAAACAAAAAAAGTTTTTAAAAATTAAAGCTAAACTACATTGGCAGCTCTGGTGCGAAAACTTAAATAGAAATACACCATTGGCAAACATATGGATCTCAGGCCAGAAAAATGAATAGGATATATAGAAAAGGTAATACATCGGATAAATTATGAATGGCAAGAACAATGTTTAGATAAAATTACACCAGCTAATCCTATGGTGATACCTCACACATCTTCTCAAAACAAAGACAAAATAACACCAACCATAAAATTTTTAGTCAACCAATTTGCTTAACAGAATTAAATTATGTCATAAAAAACAGAAAGAATACATCACCTGGATATGATGATATTAGATATCCTATGATATTCCAATTACCAAACAATGCCAAGATGTTTCTAATCAAAATTCTAAATGATATCTGGATCAATGGGAAGGAATAGAAGAATGGAAAAAGGCTATTGTAATACCAATCTACAAACCAAACAAAGACCCCTACCTATGTGACTCATATAGACCTATTGCACTTATGCCCTGTATACTCAAGGTTTTTGAAAGAATAATTAAAAACCGATTGGAATGGTGGTTAAATACAAACCGGCGCTCTGCCAACTACACAATATGGCTTTAAAAAAGGTTTTGGTACCATAGATGCGGTGACACACTTAGTTACAGACATACAAATAGGCTTAACTGAAAACGAGTATAATGGAACGATGTTTTCTAGATGTGAAAGGTGCCTACGACAATGTCAACTGGTTCATCTTACGGGAAAAAATGATACAATTACAAATCCCTCAAGAAGTTGCCAACACGATAATGCAAATTATATATAAACAAGACAAGTAGGGCTCAGAGGACATTATAGGTGCCCAGTAAAATACCAAACTGCAAATTTAGGTCTGCCACAAGGATCAGTCCTTGCACCATTACTTTTTAATATATATACTACTAATTTACACACCTCTATACCTTAAGCAACTATTATACAATATGCCGATGATTTTGTTGTTTATACACGTAGCAAATATCTCGACGAATGCACTAATCGTTTGAATTTAAGCACAAAACTCGTTTTAAAGCTCCATAATTGATTTAGGGCTTCAAATCTCCGCAGAAAAATCCAAAGTTATAATCTTCACCAGCATAACATGAAACCGATGCAGAAAATTACAATAGATGGTATAGAATTTCCGGTGGATACCAATGTCAAATACTTGGGAATCACATTAGACAGAAAAATTAACCTGGAAAACTTCATATTGAACAAATAGAGACAAAATGCAATAAAGGGCTAAACTTTTTAAAATCCATTATGCGAACTTGGTGGGGTGCAGAACCTCAAACAGCTCTACTTTTCTATAAAGCTTACATTAGATCAATAATTGATTATGGTTGTACACTCTATGGAACAGCCAATAAAACAAATCTACGTAAGCTGGATATTATACAAAACAAATCACTCAGAATATGTCTGGGAGCAATGAAATCTACTCCAGTTGAACGTTAAAGAGCTGAAGCAACCGAACCTCCATTAGAACTGAGAAGATCATTTTTAGCTGAAAAAATGATTATTAAGTCGCTAAAGAAAAACTCACCATTCATTAGCAGCATATATAAATTAAACGAATACGACCTAACTAAGCCTTTTTGGATTCATAAACACTCTCCTCCTATTTGTGATGGATTAAGAAACGTGGCCTTAAAACCACAAACAAAGTTAGAGACCGACTACTTTGATCACTTTGTTTCCTGTGATGTGAATATACCACTTTATTCGGAGTTAGCATCATTTAATAGTATAAGTCATAAATCAAATTTTAGAGGAACATCCAAATTACGTCACTATATACACTGACTGGATCAAAAAACACCGATGGTAACAGGTTGCGCTTTCGTAATACCTAAACGTATACAGAAAAAATACAAGTTAAACAAAAACACATCTATTTTCACAGCTGAGGCAATAGCAATTCTAAAAGCACTAGAATATGTTTATCAGGAAGAGGATCAGAATGCTATAATCTTTTCCGATTCACTTTCCGTTCTTAAAATTTTAAAATCAAACTCAAACACAACTAATGATATTATTTTTAGCATCCAAGCAATACTTAAACAATTACAAGATCAGAATAAATATGTAAAATTCTTCTGGGTCAAAGCACACGCAGGAATAACAAACAATGAAATTGCAGATCAAATTGCCAAAGAAAGCATAGTAATGGGGGAACAAATAAATTACGAATCAACTACAGACGAACAAATAATCATAGCAAAACAGAGAATGATAAAGAAATGGTCCTATTTATGGCAAGAGTACAGCTTCACAAATCCAACACGTTGCACCAGACTTGAAACCAAATTAAGGAGAAAACCTTGGTACAATGAGTACAATTACAGTAGAAAAAGTATAACTACTATCAGCAGAATGAAGTTTGGTCACGCATGCTATCCAGCACATTTATTTAAAATAAAAATACTTGAGAGTGATCTTTGCGAAGCCTGTAATAAAATCGGTGATCTTGACCACATCTTTTTTGATTGTTTAAAATATAGAGCTCAATCTAATGAGCTTTTCAGTAAACTTTTAAAATTAAACATTGAAAGCCCATTTAATATACTGCATCTTCTTGCTTTAGAAAAAAAAGAAATTTACGATTGTCTGCTGTCTTTCGTCAGAACAACGAATATACAAATATAACCACCTTTGTTAATTCCTTTTGTCTTTCCTTAATGTATGCATACCTATCTGTCCGAGGCCTACCTGTTATCGTTTATAAAAATGCCCTGATCGGCCCTGGGCGAGAAGAGTGTAATCCCTGTGTATTCCCTGTATCTGTTTTTAAAAATTTGTTTCTGGCTGCGTGGGTATTTACCCTAAAGCCAATAAAAAAAAAACAATTCAATTATTTTTCTATATAGACAACAAAAACCTCATTTTCTCTAATTCATAGATGTAATGCTATTGTCTCCCATTTTAAATTTAATATCTGTTTTGTTCTTTTAGGTGTGTTCTGTTTGTCCCTAAGTGTCCTTAATTGTTTAAGTTTTAATAATTATAACATATTTGACATTACAATCATCTGCCAAACAACAGTAATCTAATTGAACTTTATCAAAGAAATTTGATAACTACAAGTTAAAGGAATTTCACACCCACACAATTGTACATCTAATTTTATTCATTGTCATACAACTATCACCTTAATAAAAAAATTTCAATAAATTAAGACACATTTCGAAAATATATCTCTTGAATAAATATAAATAACTTTTAATGAATTAAATAATACAGAACATCACTTTCATTTAACAAACAATCACATTACACCTTTTTTCTAGTTCATTGGATAAAATCTATCTCCTCAAGAAACTTCCCAGTTGATTGTCAAAAAGTTACAATAGTAAAAACTGAATATACCCATCATCAGCAATTACAGGATAGTTTGTACTATGTTCTCCTAACCATTAATAAATCGTGTACCGGCATCATTTAATTAACTTTGTATTGACTTGAAGATGCTTTGCAAATTGCAGAAAGCGAAACCGGTCGTCTAGGTAGTTAAATTAAACAGATTGTAACTAAGTCTTATTAATTTCTTTTTTACCTATTTAAAGATATTTTACAGAAACTTGTCAACTCTATATGATCGTTACAAATTTTAATGTCATTAAGTTTTTAATAAACCTCGCTTGGGCTGCATTTGGAAGGATGAAGGATATTTTTAGGTCTAAGATTCCAATGTGTCTGAAAAGAAAAGTATTTAATCAATGTATTTTGCCAGTGATGACCTACGGCGCAGAAACCCTAACGCTCACAAGAACAACAGTGAGTAAACTACAAGTTGCGGAAAGAGCAATGGAGAGAATTATGTTAGGGATTTCTCTACGTGATAGAATACCCAATGCTACTATACGCAAAAGATCAGGAGTAGCAGACGTTATTGAAAGGATAACAACACTAAAGTGGAACTGGGCAGGTCATGTAGCAAGATCAGTTGATGACCGGTGGACAAAAAGAATTTTGGAATGGAGACCCCGAATACAAGCTTACAGAAATAGAGGTCGACCCCCAACGAGATGGACAGATGACATAAAAAGAGTGACTACAAATTGGATTCAGATGGCGCAAAATCGGACTAAGTGGAAAAGCATGCGAGAGGCCTATGTTCAGCAGTGGACGTTAGAGGCTAGTTGATGATGATGATGATGAAGTTTTTAATGTTGATGATACGGGTATCATTAATGTTCATATTCTCTGTAAAATTGTTGCTGCCAAAGGCCAGAAACAAGTTGGTGCAATTGCCAGTGGTGAACGAAAACAAACCATGAGGCTTACTATGCTCTTTCAGTTCCAATATATTCCTATTAACGCAATATACAGATGTTCCAAATCAGCATCGATAACGAAACAACTTTTCTTGGAATGATTGAAACATTTTTAGCGGCATGTTAATACTTCAAAAGACCATCCAGTGCTTTTAGCGTTAGATAACCACACAACGCATTCAAGTCTGGCTTCCTACAATTTGTGTCGTGAGACTAGAATAAATGTCCTTTTACTGCCACCGCACACCTCCCACTGTCTCCAACCTCTTAATATCACGTTTTTTTCTCCACTCAAGACAGCTTACTACCAATAATGTGACAAGTATATAAAACAAAAGAAATATGAGAAAATTAATACAACAGACGATGCGGAACTTTTAAAATGCGTTTAATCGGGCTGCGTCTGTTGAGAAGGCTGTAAATAGTTTTCAAACCACAGGGATCTTTTCCTTTAATACCGATGTTTTTTGGGAAGAAGAAATGATATCTATACTAGTAGTTAAACAATATCAAAATAATGTTTTTTTTAACACCAGGGAAATTAATCCCACCATGAATCAAGTGACATCTGTGAGAGTAGGACTGGAATCTACATCATATTTCTCAATCGAAAAAGGTGTATGACAGGGTTGTGTTCTGTCACCCCTCCTTTTCAATCTTTACTCTATAACGATTTTCGATAGAGCCTTAAGTGACACTAAAGATGGAATCAAAATCAACGGACAGACAATTAGTAATCTTCGCTATGCTGATGATACAGTCATAATAGCTGATAGCCAAGAAGCGCTACAACGACTAATAGATAAAATAAACACTGAAGGAGAACGACTGGGCTTGAAAATTAATATAGATAAGACGAAGGTAATGGTGGTTAGTAGAACACGAAATATGCAATTAAATATAAGAGTAAACAACAAGAACATCCAAAAGGTCCCAAGTTCAGATATCTCGGTAGTTGGATAACTGAAGATCTAGATCCAGACATAGAGATACGTAGCAGGATTGAGCAAGCCAGAACAGCATTTACTAATATGAGAACCTTGCTAAGCAACAGCAGCCTTAACTTAACGCTTCGATATCGCTTTGTAAAATGTTACATTTACTCCATACTGCTATATGGTGTAGAAACCTGGACCATAAAGGCCAATGTGATGAACCGATTGGAGGCCTTTGAAATGTGGGTATTTAGAAGACTACTTAAAATTCCCTGGACAGATCACACAACAAATGTCGAAGTATTAAATCGAATGGGCAGAGAACGAGAATTGCTGCCAATAATAAAAAGAAGAAAAACTGCTTATCTGGGTCATATATTTCGAAATTCCAAGTACCAGTTCTTAAAGCTTATTATGGAAGGGAAGATAGAAGGAAAACGAGGCATCGGAAGAAAGAAATACTCATGGCTTAAAAACATAAGGGATTGGACAAACCTCGATGCCCATGCACTTTTAGAGCCACACAAGATCGAGAGGAGTATGCCAGAATTGTCGCCAACATCCACTAATTGGATAGGGTACGATAAGAAGATGAACACCAGGGGAATAGCAGTTCCCCTAGATGAACTAACAGGGTCCAGTGGAGTCCAAAATAAAAAACTGAGACCAAAATTACCACCATTATCAAGAGATTACTTATCTGAATCAGAATTAGAGGAAGTTACAGTCATTGACCTAAGCGACCATAAGCATAACGCTGTTTAGCTAAACAATTAAAGCTTATCTCGTATATCTTTCAGTTAACTATGCCCTCTACCTACACTACCAGTCAGTAGTTATACAAAAACAAGAAGCAGGTAAACTTAGCACTTGACCATTTTAAGATCAACAATAAAAACAATTAGAAAAGGAACAAAAACCAAACAAGAGGTTGAGAAAGTTAACAACATTGAGCTACAATGAAAACAGAAAAATTAGTCAAGAAGAACACTTATGGCGTGAAAGCACATCAAACACAAGAAGCAAACTATGTGCAGTATGTTTGGAGTTTGGATCAAATGAATTATGGTGTAGATGTCTCTGTGATCTCTGGGCTCATGCAGACTTCACGAAAACGGATACTGCTACTTTTTATATTTGCTCAAACTGTAAATGTAACTTAAGAGATGTGTATTTTATACTTAAACCTAAGTAAATTTAACCATTGAACTCGTCCATCTGTGATCAATATTTTCCATCCTGATCGATATTTTGACACAATTTTAAGAGATGTGTTAGATAAAATCCCTAACCGATGCGAAATTATGGCAGGTGACTTTAACAGTAGAGTAGGCCAAGAAGAAAACAGTGCAGTAGTAGGACGACATGGAGAACCTACAAGAAATAATAATGGCGAAAGACTGATAGATCTGTGCGAACAATACAAATTAAGAATCACAAACACCTTCTATGCACACAAAGATATACACAAATATACCTGGAAACACCGCTCTAGAGACCAGAAATCCATCATCGACTATATTATAATGAGACAGAAACCAAACTGACAGTTTTAGACGTTAGGCTAAAGAGAGGAGCTGACTGTGGAAGTGATCATTACCTAATAATCGGAAATATGACCATACCGAGATTGGGAAAAGACGAAACAGCAAATGTAAATAAGAACGTAACAACAAAATAAAGAGCACTATAATCTACAAAGTCTAGAAGATAACAGCGTGCAGTATTTATACCAAAGAAGGTTAGATGGAAAGCGGAAGAAAATAGAACAATAGAAGAAGAATACAAGCACATAGTACACAGTATTAAAGAAGCAGCAGAAGAGGCAATACGCACTCAAAGACGCGCAAAACAAAAACCATATTGGTGGGATGAGGGAATAGATGAAATAATAAAGAAGAAAAAAGAAGCATACCTAACATATCTAGATAAAAAATAGATCTTGGAAAAAGAAATGCGAATACATAGAACAAATGATTAGAGGACCGAAAAGCTTAGAAGCCTGGAGAACGCTAAAATCTATGAAAACGTCAACCAACAATAAATTAGATTTAAGTAACATAACAGAAAAAGACTGGGTAGACTACTTTAAACAGTTACTACAAGAAGGACGACAAAATTTTCAATACGAAAATGCAAACAGAGACATACGATCAGAATTCATTGAATTGAACATGACAAATATCGTAGAAGCGATAAGATCTTTTAAACTTAAAAAAGCGCCAGGCCCAGGAAACATCTCACCAGAATTTATTAAATACGGCTCAGCTAAACTGTGGGAAATGCTCAAAGATCTGTTCCAACGATGCCTGAATGGAGAAGAGACCCCGTTAGAATGGCGTGAGGCCTATATAACCCCAATATACAAAAAAGGAGCACGAAACAATGTCAGAAACTATAGAGGAATTGCTGTCATCCCCACTATAGGACGACTGTACTCCCGAATACTTAGAAACCTCATAGAAGAAGACATTCGTATGAAACAACCAGAAGAACAATGCGGATTCAGAGCTGGAAGATCGACTATAGATAATCTATTTACACTTAAAATATTAATCGAAAAGCGACAACAAAGAAACAAAGAAACACATATAGCCCTGATAGATCTTGAAAAGGCATATGATAACGTGCCGATAAATAATTTATGGAGTGAAATGCAAAACATGGAAATAAAACCTTCGTTAATAATAGCAACTCAAAAGTGGTATGTAAACAACACCGCATCAATTAAAATAGGTGGCAAACTTAGTGAGAAATTCAACACTACGAAAGGGCTACGACAGGGATGTTGTTTATCACCTACGCTGTTTAAAATATATCTGGATCGATCTCTACAAAAGTGGCAAAGACAATGCAGAAATATGGGAATACAAATAGATGAGGATATTCTCTATACACTATTCTTCGCTGATGACCAACTGGTGGTAGCAGAAGATATAGACGACCTCAGCTATATGGTTAGGAAACTACAAACAGCGTACGAAGAATGTGGACTGACAATGAACTTACAAAAATGCGAATATCTCTCAGTGGGGAAAAATACAGTCGAAGACCTGACATTGGAGAGTGACAAAATCAAAGGAACAAATAGAGTAAAATACCTAGGAGTAGTGTTTACAAAAGACGGAAATAGCCATGAAGAAATAAATACAAGAATAAACAAAGGCAGAAACATTACCAAATGCCTAAACTCCATTCTCTGGGATAAAAAAATCACAAGAACGACGAAAAAACGAATATATAAGACGATGGTTGAGCCGGTGGTAACATACGGAGCAGAGATATGGGACACTAGTAAAAGAAACAGGAAAAAATTACAAGCTACCGAGATGGATTTTATGAGAAGAAGCTGTAGATTGACAAGGATGGACAGAATCCGCAATGAAGAAATAAAACGTAGAATGGAGCAAGAAAAAGACATTATAGATGAAGTCCAGAAAAAACAACTAACTTGGTTCGGTCATGTAAACAGAATGGCAGACGAGAGGTGGCCAAAGAAAATATTAAAATGGATCCCAACCGAAAGAAGGAAAAGAGGGCGTCCAAGAAGAAGCTGGCGAGATGACGTGAATGAAGCCATGGAAGGAAGACAGCTAAATGAAGCCGACACCCGAGATAGGAAACGATGGAAACTAGGGACAGGAAAACAACGACAGTTGTAAACAACCTGTACTATATATATATATATATATATATATTATATATATATATATATATATATATATATATATATATATATATATATATATATATATATATTTACATCCTACTATCCTTAAGGACTCAAACCATAGCGCAACCTTACGGCCTCTCCTATTTCCAGGTGTATATAATATTTTAGTCGTCGTGTATATCGAAACAGGTAACAAAACATTCTTAATGCCCTAGTTTCTATTTGGATAAAACAAAATTTAACATATACTCTCCCCCTCGGTTCTCCTATCATTACCACCTCGTGCCGATTTCCGATTTTACAGCCTCATCAGTATAATTTTTATCCGTATTGTGGTCTTGGGGCCTCATATACACGACCTTATAGACTCATACGGTGTTGTCAATTCGCTCACTGCGTATTTCGATAATTCGGGGATTCCCCTCTTTATTTCCTATTTAAGCCAAGAAAGTTATTACTCATTTCGCGATTGTTTAAGTAATGGATACCTCAAAATAGATTTATGATCTTAAAAACGGCAAAAGTATAATATTTAAGTAACCTATATTTTAAACAGAAGCTTATAAATGACCAAATATTGTTATGATTTCTAAAAATTTGAACCTGATATTTATTGAAAGAAATATAATAATTTTGGTTATTTAAGTCAATGTAATACTTTTTTAAGAACATTTAACACAACTGGACACAAATCAATGAGATACCATATTCTTACAAATCGAGGGGTTCGAGCGAAAACCCGATAAATGACAAAATTATGAAATACGGTATTTTTATTTCTTCTGTATTAAAAACACGTCTTCTATCACTGAAAAAATTTTTAAAATGATATTAACATTTTTAAGCACAATAATTGATAAAAACCAAACATGGTAAAAACCGTTAAGTCATATTTTTAAATAACACCAACCCCATATATAACTTTACTGATAAAAATACTTTGAAGTAAACATATTTATAATATGAGAATCCGATAGAATCATTTATCTTCTTTTCCTATGTAAAGTTACTAATTTTATTAGAAATATTTCTGAGTTAAAAACAGATAATTCATTTTATCGGAAATTGAAATTCATAATAAATGTCTGAAATATAAAATCAGTTCTAGGAAAAATAAGCTAGAACAACTTAACTGCTTTCTTTTTTAAAGAAATTCGCAAGTTAAGATTTTAAAAATATATAAATACATTTATCGGATATGAAGATTACAAAGCTGTTAATTTTAACAAAATATATTCATGCGAAAATCCAATAAAGAATTTTATACTATTATACTTTATTCAATTTCAGCACATTTTTGTTGTGCGAAAACCCAGTAAATCAATTTTAGGTTACACGAAGTACAACGATTTACCTTTTTGGGTCGGTACTTCTGATTAGTTCACACATATCTGGACTTGATTATGGACGTTGCGTTCTCTAACAAATGTATAGTTTGATGTTGAATTGTTATTGTGATTCGTGCTTGTTTTCGAAATAAACAGTTTGATTTTTATAAATTAGTAAAATGAGTAATCGAAGTAAGATGTTAGTGGAAATGGTCACCAAAAACCATTATTTTGAAGAAGTAAGTAATATTTTTTGTTATGTGTATAATTATACAGTTCCTAGTTATTTGAATTGTCATCCATTAAATTTAAGAGTAATTAGGTGAAATTGAGATGTTTTATTTTAAATTTACTTTATCTCAATAAATTCATTTTCGATATCAAGACCTAAAATTATTCAGTACTGGGGTGCAAAATTAACCGGACACCTTAAAAATGGGTCATTTTTGATGTCTCGTATCTTCTAAACCTGTTGTCCAATTTCAGTAATTTTTTTAACATGTTATAAGTCTTATTCTTTAACAATATCGCTGTAATAATGTTGCTAATCGGATAAATTTTCATTGTATACCGGGTGTACCAATCAAAGTATGTTTTTTTTTCTCAAAGTTTGCATCACTCTGTGGAATTTTTTAGCATTGAAAATTTTCTGGCATATAAAATACTGAAATTAAAATCCAACTATAGCTTCATGTTTTCTTAACGTTTGGTTTTTTGATTCATTCGCTTACATTAGACCAGAAAAAAGTTATATTACCACATCAGCCGTCAGATTACTCGTATGCGCGTTAATGGTGAATATTAAATTCCTACTTGTATGTCAAAGAATGTGCAATAGAACATATCTGAAACTTCTTCTGAGCTAGACGAAAATCAATGCCGGATAGCAGAGTATATCGAAAATACAATGGAAGATGATGATTTTAACACAGGTGACTTCATTTTAGAATAATATTTAATGTATTAGTATTCTATTTTGGTTTTTATTTCAGAAGCTGAGGAGTCCATCGACAAAATTGATGAATTTGACGATACTACTTCTTTACTTGGAGGTGATTATTCTGACGTGGATCCAAACTACTGCACAGAGTTATCTTTGGATTTTGAAGATATTGTTGGATCTGAAAATGATCTCGTAAATCAAAAAAAAGTTTAACGTAAGAAAATTTTATACTCTGAGACGTCTACATCTTTGGTGACATTAATAATTAAAGACGTTTTATAACCAGTACTGCGTAAGGTAACAAAGCCGAAAAGGTGGCGTAAAAGTAATCCTACTGAATGGAAATTGAATATTGCGAAAAAAAAGGCGGTCAGAAGGGAGCACATATATAACGAAAAACAAAACCAGCGCTCCCAAGGTACCCCAGCAAATCAATTGTGATAAAGGTAAATTTAAGTATACTGAAAAGTTTTCTGAAGATTATAGAAACAAACTCTGTAGAAATTACTGGAGTCTAGATTTTAAATCTAGAAAAAAATTTATTTTACACAACATAGCTGTAAAACAAATTAGGACTAGACTTTTCCTTAAAACTTCCAAAAGAAAGGAAGGAAAATTTAGCAAGAAATGTTTTTTTCCACTAGCTAACAACGAACGGATTCCAGTGTGCCAAAAGTTTTTTTACAAAAACGCTGTGTATATCCTAAGATGTTATAATAAATGCTGTAGCTAACAGTGATTCTATTGGTTGCTATTCTAAAGAAGACAATCGCGGAAAACAGGAACCAGTTAACAAAACAAAGGCTGAAGATGTTCAATTTGTTAAAAGTCATATTGAATCCTTTCCGGTTATGGAATCTCATTATACCCGAAAGGAGACCATTAGAAAATACTCAGATCCCACTTTAAATATCAAAAAAATGTACCAGTTTTACTCAGATAACTGCATCGAAAATAGTCGAGACCCTGTTGCTTTACGTAAATATCGATCTATTTTTTGTTAAGAGTTTAATCTAAGTTTTTTCACGCCCAAAAAGGACCAGTGTCTTATCTGTGCCAAATATGCTAAGTCTGATCTAGAGCAGAGAAAAAATCTTGAAATAATCTACGAAGAACATAGAAAAAGAAACGAAATTTGTCAGGCCGCTAAAAGAATAGATAAAGACAAAGCAAATAAAGACAAGACATTTATGTCTGTAACATTGGATTTACAAGCAATTTTACAAATACCCAAAGGATCTATTAGTCAATTATACTATCGTAGAAAATTTTCTAGTATACAATCTTACTATTTGGGAATCACCGCTACCCAAAAACGGCAAAAAGGGTAGTTCTGAAATCGGAACTTGTATGTATTACTATTCAAGTGAATGCTTAAGACCTGAGGTTAAGCATGTAACAATTTCTTCAGATACTTGTGGCGGTCAAAATCGTAATCAATTTATAGCCGTACTGCTGTTGTGAATCGTACAAAATATCGACCAATTGGAAATTATAGAACAAAAGTTCTTAGAAGCAGGACATACTTATATGGAAGTGGATTCTATGAACTCGGCAATAGAATCTGCAAGTAAATATGTAAATGCATGAATTACTGGAAAAATATATTTCAAACAGCAAGAAAACAGAAAATGAAGACAGTAGACAATGTGAAACATAATATAGGCCCATACAAGGTAAAAGAAATACAATATAATAAATTTTTAGATTTAAAGTCACTTGCAGCAAATATATTGCAAAACAGAATAGTAGATTATGCCGGTAATACTGTGCAGTGGCTTCAAAAGAATTAAAGTGTTTAAACATATCAGAAGATATTGGTTTGAATTAGTATAGTATTAGTATTAGTATAGTTTTGAATACAAAAGTACTCTTCCAATAAGCGAAGCAAAAAAAGTATTTAATGAAGATATGCCAAGAAAACATTTTTCCGGAAGAGCTGCATGGATATCAAGTTTAAAAACAGGGAATAATGTCGTAGATCGAATTCCAGACATAATGATGGAAGAAGAATCGGAAGAAGAAGATATTACCCTTTAATTTCCTAAAAGGAATGTAGATTATTATTTGTTTTATTTGAATAAAATACAGTTCATTTTCATTTTATAATTGACAAAATTCAAAATAAAAACCAATAAAATGAATTGTTGTACTCATTCAGCGAGGAAAAACCCGATAAATATCATGTTTTATTTTTTTTTGTAAATACGTTTTAATAAGTTAAACTAAAAATAAATTATTCTAACTAAACATTAAATTCTCTACTGTTTGGCTTTAACAAATATTTGAAACAACTTCCTGTGACGATTTTAAAGCCTCTTCAATGTTACGAAAATCTTTAATCGCGATTATCTCCGAACAATGATTTTGTTAGTTATCGGGTTTTCGCTCGAACCCCTTGAAATATAAATTAATAATACCAGCAAGTATTAGATGTAGGGAGCCTGATCTATGCTAACGTAGGGACTGGCCACAATTTAGTTTTGGAAAAAAGTCATCTTAATTCGATTAAGAATCATAAACACAAACTACCAACACTAGAAACTAAAATTAATAAAGACAATTTTGACAAAAAACTATATCAAAGTAGGCTAGATCAAATAATTTAACAACAAAGCGTTACATGCGATGAAGATAACTAAGTTAGTTGGGAAAAGAATTAAAACAACATAAAGCAAACAAGCCTCTAGGAGGAATAAAAATAAACACAAACTTAAATGAAAGAAAACGTACACTATAATGTTTACCCAAAGTATAGAAATATATCTGAAGGAAAAAAGAATGTTTATATAAAATATAGATCTGAAAGAACGCAGGGGACTTATGAATATAAGAGAGTTCGTAACACGGCACATGGGCAAATCAGGCCGAAGAAAACAATAAAACAGTAAACGTTTATAAGAGGGACATATAATAGAAATTAAGGAATTAATATAAGATATCAACATAAATAAAAAAAATGGACAACATAATATTAGACAAATAAACCGAACAAAGGAAACTGAACATGCTCTTGAAACTCCCGATATAACATCAAATGAGTTAACGCAAATGATAAAAACATGAGATAAAAGAAGTCATCATAAAGTTAAAAAACAGAAAAGAAATTAATAAAATATGGCTTATACAGTTAACCATAATATTTAATAAAGGGTTAAGGTCATCAACAATACATGAGGAGTGGAGAACGAGTATTATGTTTTTTCTTTTACAATAGGTGTAATGTGCGACCATAATACTCTAAAGGAATTGTTAAGTACTATTTTGAAATTAATATTAAAAATAATATCAAATAATTTGAAGAAAAGATTAGTATACCAGACTAACAACAAGTTTCTTGTGCAGAGAAGTATATAATAATATAATGAACTAGCCTAACTATGTTTGGTTAATTTAGAAATGTCCTACGACACAGTGAGACTATCGGATGCGATATACATCTGTACAACAGATAATCCAGATTACTTGATATCATAAAAATAATAGAGAACCGACATGTAAGAAACAGAACCGAAGTAAAAGTTCAAATAGAAAAAAAAAAGAATCTATAAACACTACAACTGGAATCAGATATGGAAGTCCAGTTGTAATATTTATTCTTTTATATTTAATATAGTATTGAGAGGTTTTAAGCTAGTAAAAATAAAAAAAACAACCGGCAAGCAAGGAGATAAAGATAATATGCGATGTTTATGACGAGTTTTTGATAACAGAGAACGAAGATGATCTCCAATAAATACTACACCAGTTTAATATCAAAGCCAAACGATTTAATATGAAAATTTTATCACTTATTATGAAAAGTTTAGTATTGTCAAAGGAACCAACAAGGTGAAAGAAAGTTCAGATTGAAAACCTACTGATAAAACAAGTATTAAAATTTAAATATATGGGAATAAACTTATCGACCAACAAAAATATTGAAGAGAAAGTAAGGGGATAAGTGCTACAATGACACAATACGGTGAAACAGATACTAGATCTAGACAAACAAGCATAAATAAACAAATCTGTAATCCGACCAGTCTTGACATATACAGTAGGAACAAGATCAGATACAAGCACAGATATTTGGAGACAAATGAGATGAGAATACTAAGAAAAATGACCGGAAAAAGACTATTAGACAAAACAAGAAGCAATGATATGGGAAACCTATGCAGAATAAATAATATTAATCTATTTGTACAGACACAAGCATAGATATTTGAAGACAAATGAGATGAGAACACGAAGAAGAATAACCGGAAAAAGACTTATTAAACAGAACAAAAAGCAATGACATAAGAAACTATGCAGAATAAACAATATTATTTAATTGGTACAGGAAAGAAAAAGAAAATGAATCTATTATATTAGCAGAATGGTAGAAAATATCATAGTTAGATTAGCCCTGGAAATAAAGAGATAAAACGAAATTATCCACACGAATAGGAAGAAAACGGGCAATTTGCCTATATAAAAAAAGAGGAAGAAGACATTATAGTTAATTGAAAAGTTACATTAATATTACATTTTTAAGAGGATGCAATTATCTTTTTTGATGTGTGGAGTGTAATAATGTGGAATATAAACTTAAGTTTAAGTTTGTAGGGTCGCCATTCTTGTCCCCCGGTCACCATCTTTTAACTTTTTTCTGGTCATTTTACAATAAAATTACATTCAATCAATATTATAGGGGGTTTTTCAAAGAATAATTTTTACTACAAATTTGTTTAATTTCATTGATTTCTTTGGATTTTAGAGAACTCCAATGTTCTTGAATACTCGTAAGAATACGATAAAAACGATTAGGCTTAGTTTTCTAGTATAAGTATTTATATTTTTTTATTTATACAATTTATTATTTTGTTAACATTGTTTTGTGATTATTCGTTTATTATCTACTTTTTCCCGACCATGTATGAAGTAAAGTTTGAAGGCGCGTTTTTAAGTGTTATTCCCATTAGGCTTAATCCACAAACAATTTCTAAGTGAGATAATATTGAGCATAACTATATATTTAAGAAGTTGTTTTCCAGCTACTGTTTGTTACTTTTCTTTGATAGTCGAGGCTGTGTTCCTAATTCAGTAGAGTTAGAATTGGCGTAATTGTGGGTAATTCATTTTCAAATTCTTAGAAACTTTTGATTAATTTTGATATTTCCATGATATTACTGCAGGTTTCACCAGAACAATTAAGGCACACTTTAGAGCATTTGAGGTCTGCGTTTTGGCAACCACACATACTTTCACAGTTTGCCTTGCATCTGCAGAAAATTTATTTTAGAAGTTCAAGGGAGCTGGAGTTTTGAAAGTTTTGATTGGTATCCAAATTTTTTTACGTTTTTTTAGCCCCAAACTTCAGGATCGCAGTGTTTTCTGCTGATAAATTCTAAGACTTTCGAAACGTGCTGTATCTTGTGTTGGCGGAATCAATGATAAGTTAAATACATTTTTGGTCACTTTGGTCATTTTGGTCTCGGCAAATCGTTTGTATCTCATGCTGTCAGAGAATCATCTTTCTTTCCATTATATAAAGAGACAAAAAAATATTCGCCAACGACAGTGAGCAAAGATAGCTGGGCCTTCTCACTGAGAAATATTGTTGTTCGGCTAGCGAATTAAGGGTGTTTCTGTAAAATTTTAATGAATTTTGCCGATCTTGTAAGCTGCTGATGTTGTGTGGCAACTTGAAATAGCATGGGAAAATAGCAAAACTCTGCAATGATCGCCATACATAAAACTTAAAGGACTGTATAATTGATGCGACTTACACCCTTTTGAAGGTTTAAAAAAATCGGACACTTTTGACGCACATCATTACACCTCTTAATTCTTAATGCCGTAAGCAAGACAAGAATGGCAATGTCGTCTGTTACGACGGTCTCAGAAGCACATGATTCAAATTAAGCAAGCGCAAAACAGGTTCTGACTGTGTCTGCATCAGATTCTGCCTGGACGACACTAAAACCCACTTCTAATAGAGCAGTTTGTGAAGATCCATTAGGTTTTTTTGGTTCTCTACATTACTAAGAAGTTGATGTTAGGATACTGTTGGCACGGTACTCTTATTAAACGTTATCTCTGTCGATTTGTGCTTTTTCGTGCGACGCAAGCGCATGAGACGGAGAAAGTTTTTTGTTGATAAAAAGGGTCGATAATAAAATAATAATAACATAGAACTGTTAAGAAAATGATAAATTGATTCCGAAAGATGTGAATAAAAAAATTTATAACAGGAAACTAAGTGGAATTGTTCATTTTTATCATATTTTTATGAGTACTCATGAATCCGGTCAACTTCGGAATGCTATAAAACCGAAAGAAATTCATGAAATAAAACACATTTGCAGTAAAAATTATTCGTTGAAAACCCTCTATAATAGTGCTCTCATGTCTTTTATTGCAAAATGACCAGAAAAAATGTATAAGGCTCAAACAAAAGTTTGTTCAAAAACTTCCAGACTCTACCTCATAGGTGATTATGAAAAAGATCAATAATAAACTAATGATACCATAGGAATCACGATGATCACTACACTCCCTTTGAGAGGAGATATTAAAGAGAGAGAGAGAGAGAGAGAGAGAGAGAGAGAGAGAGAGAGAGAGAGAGAGAGAGAGAGAGAAGAGAGAGAGAGAGAGAGAGAGAAAGAGCGAGAAAGAGAGAGAGGGAGAGAGAGAGTCCATAGGAAGGTTAACAAAATAATAAATGATATGAAGAAAAAATATATAATAAAAAAACTAAGCTTAAGGTCGATTTAATGTAATTTTATTTTAAAATAACCAGAAAAAAGTTATAAGGCCAAAAGATTTATTCAAATGTTTTAGTTATTTTTGTTTGTAACTTTTTTTTTCAATTTTCGATTAAAAGTTATATAAATAAATACAATTTAATTTGCTATAAATAATGTTTTATAAAATTTTCACTCTCCTTTACACTCCTTATTTCAAGATGGCGAGTATTCAAGGACCCAATCAACATTGGAGCGCTGCAAAAACTAGAAAATGAATGAAATTAAACAAATTTGTAGTGAAAATTACTCTATGATATTGCTCTGATATCATTTTATTTATTAACGGAATCCATTTACAAAAGTTTTCACACAGCTACACAACCATCCATTTTTTTAAAATTTATTGTTTTTTTTTAATTATTGTTTTATTGTAAAATCGCTAGAAAAAGTTATAAGCGAAAAGCACAATCGAAAAATTTTTCAAAATTTTTTAGTTATTTTGGTTTATAACTTTGTTATTTTTTATTTTCCGATAAAAAGTAATACAGATAAAGTTGTAGAAAATTTAATTTGGTAAAAATAATGATTTATAAAATTTTCTGTAAAGTTGCTAATTTACGAGATACAGAGCAAAAACCCTTTGCCTCTCTTTTTCCAAGATGACGGCCTGGGAACAAGGGTTGCGACTTCACAAACTTGAATTGAAGTTTATACTCACCACCCCCACATATCAAAAAAATTAAATTGCGTCCTTTCAAAAATCTAATCTCAATGTAACTTTTCAATTGAATAAAAAATAAGTAGCTTATTCTATACGAGTATATAAATAGAAATACGTGTTCTTTTATTAAAAATTTCAGTGTCGAAGTAATTTCTGTGAAACAAAATATCCTCGTTTATTTTACTAAATATATACACTGTATACCAATACATTTTCCAACACATAAAAATTAACGATAACATCACCATATGAACGTAAACAATCTTACTCTGTAATTTGAGCCAGATAAAATGATTCAATAGTTGAACAACACTGTTGCCAGCTAAGTCGAGTCTGTAATATGGCAATATGGTTTAACACATAAGTGATATACACATTCAGTATACTCATAAAAGCGCTCTCTACGGCAAATGGCTGAATTAAAGGCGACTTTACGGACTCATTTTGTTTTTAATTTGCAGCTATTCTATAATACCACAATTTTTGTAATACATTTGTGCAGTAGGTAGAGGTCTCTAGTTTCGCATTCAATAAAATTTTGGTAGAAAATAACAATCAGTTAAAAGAAATACATGAAAAACTTTACGGACTCTGTATATTGAGTCCATAAATCGCTCGAGTCCGTTGTGTATGGTAAAAACCTTAATGCAGAGTCTGCAATGTTAGGAGGATATATATATATATATATAATATATATATATATATATATATATATATATAATATATATCGCAAAGGGATAAATATATATAAGGGGATAGCAAACAGTCTATTACAGTTCTGTCTTAAGTCATCGATATTCATCCACCTTCCTCTATATAAACTTAATCTATAAAAATTATGTATACACTGTGTTGTTTACCAATAACAAAGGCGTCCATCGTATATAAATATTTTGGATAAACAAACAGTACAAGTGGGTTAGCAGTCATAAAAAATTCATCTAACTAGATTGTTAGCAAATAATCGCAGAATGTAATGCTTTCAAGGATTTATTTGGTTCAAAGGACCTTTAAATTATATTACATTTGATTTGTTGTTTGTTTGTGTTTAAATGACTGCGGACACTAAATCCATTCGCCATACATTTGATTTAAAACAGAATTTGTACGTTTTTTTCTACAATTTTGGCGGCAGAAACGCTAAAAAGACATTTAGTTTATTATACCAATAT
This sequence comes from Diabrotica balteata, assembly GCA_918026665.1. NCBI lineage: Eukaryota > Metazoa > Arthropoda > Insecta > Coleoptera > Chrysomelidae > Diabrotica > Diabrotica balteata. The sequence continues at coordinate 39,582,376 of OU898283.1, forward strand.
ATGTGCTAAAACTAAATGCTTTGTTTTATAAAATAATAATCATTAAAAAAAATATTAAACGAATTATTACAATAAATAATTTTATGAATGACTTCTTTTAAAATGTTTCGCATTCGGGCTCTTAATCCAACTCTGGACCATTGTAGTTGGTGGACAGGAGTTTTTGGTAATATTTCTTACACTCTTGGCCGATTGCCAGAAAGTAGGGCACAAACATTTCGATGTTTGTGGTAAATTTACTCTTTTTATTTTTTTCCGGCAGTTCACTGTTAAATAAAAATTAAAAGAACCTGACTACGACATCGAATTGATTAAAAACCAAACGTTGTGGTTTACTTTATCTTTTAATGGGATTTTCTTTCTGATTCAAAATTTTTAATTAAGTATTTACTTTGAAGTAATGTTAAATTACACGCAGATCCTATTTGGCTCGCGTTTTTGGAAGCTACAAGAAAATGAGTGACTTCAAGTTTGAAAAAATATAAGTTTGTACACTCTCGGACCGAAACATTTATATTTTATAGTTGCAGCTTTTAGAATCAACTTAGTTATTCTGAGGGATCTTAGGATCTTTTATCAAAAAATTATGAACATTTTTCAACACGTGTGGTTTATTAAAGGTATTAAATATTACTTTTATCTCACAAAATAACTAAACAATACTATCTGTATTTTATCCAAGTCTGTTTATCAGATAACAAACACTTCTTGGATCACATAAGCGCATTAATGCAAACCATTTGTCATTGTTATAAGTCGCTGATGATTTTATCGCCGCATGCCCCACAGGCATCAGAGCAGGGGTAATGGATTGATACAGTCTTTCCCCTTTGGCATCGAACTTATTAGAGTAGGGACCAGCAAAAGATCAAGTGGAGTGCTTTTCTGTGGAGTGCTCGTCTTGTTGTTGGCACTTTAGTTGTGGAAGCGTTAAAAGCAAGTAACCATACCTATTACCGTAAATCAGAAAATATTTCAGACGTTAGGCCATAAACTAATAAATAATATTAACCATAAGTTTTACATCCCTGGTGATTCCCTCCCCTGTCCTTATATCGACATCATGTTTACCATGTTTCTTTTATCCAACCTGAAACCCATTCGCCTCTCGACATCTCTCCTCTCATTTGCCCATCTCTGGCGATTAAAAATGTGGGCTAGAGCTTCCGGTACCCCACAAACAATACAGTCTGCCGAGGCAGATTTGCCTATTCTATATATGAAGATTCTAAAACTATCATGTCCGGCAGAAACTGCGTCAGGAAGTAGTCTAGTTTCCTGAATTTATATTTTCAACACGGCGCCATATCGGGAATAAGCTCCTTCGTCCACCTTGCCCTTCCGCTATCATTTACCTATTATTTCTGTCACTCTACTATCGTTATTTCTTTCTCATTCTCATCTATATTCATCATATCATCTACAGGATCGGACCTGGTACTGAACCATGCGAAACACCCTGCGACAAACTTATGCTGGTATCTTTTTCTCTTGGACCTGTCAGTAAAGTATCTGTCAATTACGTGGACCACGTACTCCGCCTGGACAATGTTTTTTCCATGATGCCGTGTTAAAGGCATTCTTGATGTCAAGCAGGACGAGAGAATTAATAAGATATATTAGGATACATCATTAAGCTTAGCCCATGTAAAACCAAAACGAGTAACTTCACTGCACAAAGCTCATAACTCAGGCAATACCACTTGCATGATTCTATAGTGTTCATCTCCCTTTGGTCAGAATTTAGCTGTTCGGACTTTCGACCTGTTACTAGAAGCGGTTGTTTTGGTCCATACTAAATCTCCTTCTTTGAATGGACTTTTTTTACATCTGTAAAGAGAAGAAGGAAAATCTGCTACAGACACCTGTGACTTACCCAGATAGTGTTGGGTTCCTAATACTCTAACGAAGTTGTGCCAAGACCAGATGCCCGAGAGAGTTCCAACTAAAAATCCTCTCCCACTCCAGACATCAGGATGAAAAGTCTGGTTAAGGCAAAACATATCTCCTGATGCCCTGCTATCACCCAATTTTCCACTCTTTCTCCCACACATTTATCAAGAAAACCACATCCACACAAACTACCAAGGACTTTAAACCCCCTGCCTTAGCGAGGCTGCCATCTCTGTCGCGTCGGCTGTATCTCATTCTCTACTATTTTAGCCTGCGACAGTCAGAACTCCAAGGTGCTACTCGCCCGTTTTAAAATTTTGTTGCGAGCTTCCTCATCTCTCATTCTTTTAAAGTAAAGAGCAGCTCCTGATAAATCTGTGAACTTGTGTCCAACACCACCTGACCCTTATCATTTTTTCCTCCATTTCTTTGACGAAATCAAACATTCTGTAGTTACACTCTCTTTTAAACTACTATTTTTTATCCACCCAACGCTCACACTTTAACATCGTGTGTGTCACGGTATCCGAGAGACCACATTAAAGGCACTAATTGGACTGTGCCCTCTTAAATCTGAAAAGGCCAGCCATGGTCTGGGAGAATTTGTGTCGGATAATAATCCAGCTGCCTATCTCGACAGTCATCGATTTGGGATCTACCGATATTGGGTATTCTCAGCGCAGCCATTCTATGAATAGCTCTGCGGACTGTACTCAGTCACTCTTTAAATGGACTGGATTCCTTAAAACGTTGATCAGCATGTTTTTCCAATTTAAGTTACTAAGGTGACGGTTAAGTCAATAAAACGGTTCATGTTTCTTTGAAAAGTTATTGGGCGTCTTTTTAGTCCACAAAGCGTCCGTGAATACTGGTAAGTTCCGAACAGTATCACAAATGCAGTTTCATAAGTGAAGCGGTTCATGCATTTTCACTTTCTTCGATTATGTCTTCTTCCAGGAGTTTATCTAACTCGGTTTTAAGTACTTGTCTTTTTGCAATGACATTGACATTCCTTACCATGCAAATAAGGCTATTTTTGCATAGGTCAAAAAATTAATATTAAAAAGAGTTTTATTTGGTGCATTAGGAAAAGCTATAAACTTAGTAGGCACCATTTTATCCCTTATTTGTACATAACAAATTTTGTTAAGACTAGTTCATTTCTACTAACACCATTAGGAAATTTTTCAGAAATTTATGACTTTCAATCTAACCATTATTTTCCAAACGGTTGTATAACTTTATACCGGCTGCACTTTATTTAGCACGTATATCGATTAAGCCTTGACCTTTACTAACCAATATGAAGGGTACAGGAAAAAAACAGATATGTCATTTCTTTTCACAACTGAGTAAATTGAATTTTAATGTTCAAAACCAATTATTTTTATTTCAAAAAGGGATTATAAACAGTAGTTTACATAAAACAGAAGTTAACATTATTATAAAGTATTATAACTACAGTTTTTGGTTTACAAAAACTAAAGTCGGCTTATTGCAAAAAATCTGCATCACTCACGGTTTTGCAGGAACAAAAGCAGCAATGTCACCTAAAACAGACAAAAACCAGGTTTTTATTTTTGAACTAAAAAGAAAATTAATGTATTTTTTAATGTTTATTTATTTATCAACATATAAATAAATTAAACTTACTGTTAGAGATAAGCCAGCTTTATTTTTATTTCTCATTTTAGATCTTATTTTTATTTAAAAGTTTCTTATAACTTACCACCGTATACCGGAACAGGCAGCAAAAATTCTTCACATCTTAAAGCTGAGTTTTGGTCAAAGCGTGTTCGTATTAATATAAATAGTACTGGTCCACTGTATGTTGAACGGTAGTAGATAAGGCGGCTATGATCAGATGATGCCACTATTTCCTTCGAACTCTGAGTTTTAAATGGGAATTTTTGTAAATATATTTTGTCTTACAATGATTTTCAATCCAGTACAATGTTTTGTGACACACTTTCTATAATAACTGGCCATGGTTTGTAACGGGAATGCCTAATGACTTCTTCAAACTCTTCCGGGACCTTAAAGGGTGTTCTCAAATCTCACAATCCTACTTTTTGTCACAATCCAAATAGGAATGTACTCTTAAGGGAATGTGATATTTATTTTATTCAGAATATGGATTTTGTGGTTTACTACAAAATGAATAAATCAAAAAAAATTTTATTTTGTCCTCCGACAGAGTCACAGAAGATTTTCAGTTGTTCAACATGGTATTGAAGTAATTATTGATTAAAATCGAGAAGAAGAAACAACTTCGTTTGATCCTGATTTCCAGCCATTCCTTCATAATATGTATAAAAAATAGACTAACCAAAAGAGGGGACATGTACATTAAAGGCATACATAAACAATTGAGGTGCTTAGAAACAAAACGCGTTAAATCAACTTTTTGTCGAAAATGAGATATTGAGCTTCTAGTTCCCAGAGTCCATTCTATAGGTACACAACACTTTATTTACCGTCAAAACGAATTAATTCCAATACATTTTTTTTTTATTTATTTACGCTGTAACCACCAGGGTTATTAGCGACCTAAATGTAAACTACAGGTACAGTTAGAAAAAAATTACAATAAATGATATAGTCCTGAGTCTTTAAGGTAACTTATTGTGTTTTTAATGTTCATATTTTTTCCTAGGGCTTCCTTCATGTTGTTTGGTATAGTGTGCTTCTTTCTTGCTGTTTCATATTTTTTGCACTGAGTTAGTATATGTTTCACGGAGAGTGTTACTTGACACGTTTCACATATTGGCGGCACAGTTCGCGTAAAGAGGTGTTTATGTGTAAAGTTACTATGTCCTAGTCGCAAACGTGTTATTTTCACTTGATCGTGTCTATTCGCTGTGGGTTGGAGCCACGGTTTCACTAATTGTTTGATTTCTTTTAGTTTATTTTGTGATACACTCCACTTATTTTGCCACGCACTTAACACTTTATGTTTTATTTCTGACCTAAAGTCATCTGAAGAAACCTCATTAATGAGAATGGAGTCCTGGCTGGAGGATGCTAAGCGGGCTAGTTCATCTGCTTCTTCATTTCCTTGTATACCTGAATGTGATGGAACAAACATGAAGTCAACAGTGATCTTATTATTATTTAGAATCTCTATTTCTGATTTGATACGTGAGGAAATTGGATTATTGGTATATAAACGTTTTATAGTGTGAAGTGAGCTTAGTGAATCGGTTATTATGAGAGACGGGGACTGTTTCGTCTCTTTTATGTGGATAAGTGCTTGTAATATTGCAAACAACTCCGCAGTATACGACGAAGTAATGGGATTGAATTTAAATTTTAAAGATGTATTGGGTGTAAGGATGGCTGCACCAACACCGTCTGAAGATTTGGATGCGTCAGTGTATATCTTATAGTGATTTTTATAAGTTTCCATTTCTGTTAAGAATGATTGTTTGATCAGGCCTGTTATAGTCTCACGTTTTTTATATATACTAAGGTTAGTATTAATCTTGGGAATTGGTATTAACCAAGGTGGAGAAGTTAGGAAATTTGTTGGAAGAATTTCAGGAAATTTAAGATGTAGGTCATGAAGATTTCTTCTAATTCTTTCGTAAAATGGTGGATCTAGTCTTCTTGTAGAGAAAGTGTCTTGAAATCGATCTGTGAACGTATTGGTATAAGTAGGGTGTTCTTTATTACTAGCTATTTTAGAAGCATATGAGAGAGAAAGGTATTTGCGTCGTAAACTTAGTGGTGGTTCTCCTGTTAAGCATTGTAAACTTTCAACTGGTGTCGTGCGAAACGCGCCTGTAGCTATTCGTAAAGCTGTGTTTTGAACAGTTTCTAATGTTTTCAATACAGATACTTTGCTTGATGAATAAACTATTGCACCATAGTCGAGTTTGGATCTAATTAAAGATTTATATACATGTAATAGTGTATTTTGATCTGCTCCCAGTTTTTGCTGGAAATAGTTTTCATGAAATTTAGTCCTGCTTGGCATGATTTTTTAAGTTCTTCTGTATGTTTTTTCCAGGAGAGCTTTTGGTCGAAAACCATACCTAAAAATCTGATATTATTTGTGAAACTAAGGGTTTGATTATATAGCTTTAGATGTGGAATTAGAGTGTTATGTTTTCGTGTGAATAAAATACATTTAGTTTTTGTCGGTGAAAATTGTAATCCGGTAGTCCTAGACCATGATTCTAAATTATTAATTGTTTGTTGTAAATGTTTTTGAATAGATGTAGGGTTTTTTCCTTTGGCAAATAAAACCAAGTCATCAGCGTATAATCTTCCTTTAACAATCGGTGAGCATTGTTGAAGTATGTCGTTTATGGCTATTAGAAAAAGGGTTGAGCTTATAACTGATCCTTGTGGTACTCCGTTCTTTTGAACTTTTTTATCTGAGTTAGCGTTGTCTGATCGAACTATGAAGCTGCGAGAATGAAGAAAATTGGAAATAAATTTTAACATATTGCCTCTGATATTCCAATTATGCAATTTTGATATGATATTGTATCGCCAGACAGTATCATAAGCTTTATTAATATCAAAAAAAACTGCGATACAATCTTGCTTATTTGCAAATGCTTCATGTATTCCTGACTCTAAGTCTATTAAGTTATCTATAGTGGATCTATTTTGTCTAAATCCACTTTGTTGTGGTATAAGGAGTTTTTGTTGTTCTAAATACCATCTCAGCCTTTTATTTACCATTTTCTCTAACACTTTACATATAATATTGGTTAAAGATATTGGTCGATATGACTCAGGTGATGTCCGGGATTTCTCAGGTTTAAGAAGTGGTAGTATTATTGCTTCGGACCAAGTTGATGGGAAAACCTGGTTACTCCAGATAAAATTATAAAGGTCTAGTAATAAATTTTTTCCATTGTCTGGTAGATGTAGTAGAAATGCTAAGGGGATACCGTCTGGTCCTGGGCTTGAATCTTTGGAAGAGTTTAAGGCTTCAGCAAGTTCTATGAAGGAAAAAGGAACGTTAAGGTTGTGAATCTCATGTCCGTCGAATCCCAATACGTTTTTTTCTACGTTGTTTTTATGTATTTTAAAATTATCAGTGTAATTTTCGTCACTGGAATTTAATTCGTATTGGTCTGCTAACAAATCTACGATTTCTTTTCTATCACTAATTATTTTGTTATTTTTTGCTAAAAAAGGAATCTTATATGGTTGGCTTTTGCCAGAGATTTTCCTTAAGTTTCTCCAAACTGTACTTATGTTTGAAGAGGTATTAAGAGATGAGATGAATTTTCTCCAGGATTCTTTTCTATTCTTTTTTAGAATGTATCTTGCCTCAGCTCTTCGTTTTTTGTAGTCCATTATGTTCTCGTCTGTTTTATGATGCTTTAGTTTATTGAAAGATTTCTTATACGCTCTTGTAGCTTGGCTGCATTCAGATGTCCACCACGGAAGAGGTTTATGTTTTTTTAAAATTTTCGTTTTTCTTACATACGTCTCTGCGGCTGCTGTGATGATTTGTAAAAATGTGCTTAAAAACTTGTCAATATCGATTGATGATGTAAAGTTGGTTTGGTTAATGTCCTGTTCGATCTGTTTGCTAAAATTAGTCCAATCAGCATTTTTAATATTCCATTTTGAGATAGGCGATTCGATATTTGTGGTTTTTTGATGCGTTAAAGACATTATAATGGGGTAGTGGTCACTACCATATAAGTAGGGTAGAACGTCCCATGTTAACGTAGTGGACAGAACTGGGTCACACAGCGAAATATCAATTGCCGATGATGTGCCATTATGTATGTTGAATCTGGTTGGTCTTCCGTCGTTAAGTAGATTCAGATTTTGGGATGTTATAATATCTTCTATAATTCGCCCTTTTGGGTTGAGTTTTATGGAACCCCACATCGGATTGTGGCAGTTAAGATCTCCAACGATAATTCTAGGTGAAGGAATTTGTTCTAAAATAGCTGTTAATTCTTCTTGGGATATAGTTTGATTTGGTGGGATGTACATATTACATATATAAATCTTTTGAGGTATATTTATTGCAATAGTTATTAATTCAATGTTATTTGAAGTCACTGGTAACTGTCTGCTCATGAATTTTTCATCCACGTAAATTGCTACTCCTCCACTGGCAATGTTTTGGTTTAATCTGTTATTATAAAAACATGAATAATTACGAAAGTTATATACATGGTTTGAATTTTTAAAATTTGTTTCCTGTAGACAGATAATAGATGGGTGTGTTTCAGAGATAATATGTTTTAGTTTTTCGAAATGGGTGTAAAACCCATTTAAGTTCCATTGAAGCAGAGAAGTGAATGTAATTATTCTTTAGAGGAATTATTTATCGATGAGTCGGAATCTTCTTCCGACAATGGAGTTTTCACTGCAGAGAGAAAACCTATGTGTTTGCCAAGTTTTCGTATTAATTTGGTGCTTTTGGTTTTCATTCTTCTGTCGATGTAGTATGGATGTAATTCCGATAGAAACTTTATAAGTGCATGAGAGTCTTCTGAGTACAATTTTGTTACGCTGATTATGTCTTTTGATCCTTGTATATTTTCGAATAGATCCACTACTTGATCGAAGCTTAACAATTGCTTTTCCCTTTCTATATATTCTCTAACTGGTTCTAGTAATGTTTGGAGATTTGGTATATCATTTCCTAAATTTTTGTCATCAGTTTTGGTTTTTTTCTTTAGTTGAAGCTTAGGTTTTTCAAAGTTTTCTTCGGAGGGTGGCGTGATTGCATCTTCTAGGGTTCTTTTTCCGGTTGCTTTGTTCGAAGTTATTTGGGGTTCGTGAGAATTCAAATGTGTGTTTTTATTTGGAGGTAAGTGTTGACTTGTTTCAGGTAAGGTTGATTTATGTTTTTGGGTATTAGAGGATGACTCAGACGATGTAGGTGTTGCGATTGTAGTGTTAACTGGAGAAGTGGTCAAATGTATAGATGTATTTTGTAGTGAGCACTGTTGGGTTTGGTTTATTGATAAATTTGGGATTGCTACTGTTTGTAATGTGGTTTGAGAAGACGTAGTAAGTGTGGAGGGAGTGGTATTTGAGATTTCGGGAGTATTTTGTGGATTATCTTGTTGAGTATGATTTATTGATGAATTTTGTCTCATTTCTGTTTGTATTGCACTATCATTGTGAGGATGGTTAGAAGGTAAAATATTTGGACAATTAGCTGCATGGTGTCCAGTTAATTTGCATTTGAAACAATTTTCGTTTTGGGCTATAAATATGCGGTATGATGTTTGTTCCAACTCGATAATAAAAGATTCAGGTAGTACAAAGTTGTCTGGAAAAGGTGAAACGAAAATTTGTCTTCGGAAGCTTAGAATATGACTAAAGGCAGGATTGGTTGCTCCTATCCGTAGGTATGATATGTCTGAGAGGGGATTTAAACCTAGTTTTATTAATTCGTCCATTATTAAGTTAGAAGGTATGCTTGGACATGCATTGGACAGAATTAAGCGGACTGATGGAGTTATTAATCTTCTCGCTTCTAGTATATTTCCATTTACTATTATCTTCTTTGTTTCTGCTATGAATTTATCTACTAGGTTTTTGGATGATAGGTATATGCATATTCTACCGTTTGATATACGGGATGCAAAAATTATATTTTTCGGTTCTATATGCTGACTCAATCCTTCAAGATAGTCATTAATTGTACAATTTTCTAGAGTGTTAAATAAAATAGCTTGATCTCTGCCTGGGATTAATATACTACGTGGTTGACTAACTGCTTTTGAGTATGATGCATTTTGTGGTAGTTGACTGTAAATTTTATCTGACCACGTGCTGAGAGGTGTTTTGCGGTTAATATTAATAATTGTATTGAAATTTATCCCCGGAAATGGAACAATCCCCTTCAGTTGTGTCTCCATCTAAAGCGAGAAAGAGGAAAGGTAATCCTACTTCTACTAAGAGAGCAGTTGCAAAAAAATTAAGGTAAGTAATTTTTCTTTCTTTTGGCCATTTTTTTCTCTACTCATATGTGATACGACTTAGGCACTTAAAGTGTAATTAAAAAACTTGACCCTATAGTTCGTTTATTTTACACAAAAAACAACCATTTTGTACGTTATAACTAATACTTCTTGTATATTTTAACACTTTAATTTAACATTTTGGTACAAGAAAAAATCTACAATCACAGTATTTAGTACTGACTGTCTACCGTTTATTCCGTCAAAAAAATATAGAAAATTATATACACAATTGAGTGTTAAATACAAAACATTATGACTGTTAAACTATAGGTAATAATCTAGAATAAAATTGAAGAATGATAAACTAAAATCTGTTTTTGTTTCTAGATATTCGGCACCACATGGGCCCATTATAATGCCAGACTGCAATCACGCTAAGAAAAAGATATACAAATGTAATGAATTGACCTACGAGAATGTCACAGCATTTCGAGATGCTTTTTTTGCAACTGAAAAGAAAAGTGATCAAGATAGCTTCATTATGAAACACACAGTAGTAATTCCACGCAGTAGTCGCCAAAAAAGATCAGCTGGAAACAGAAAAGAAAAAAATTTCACAGGAAGATTTTTCGTAAGGAAATTGGGTGAAGGTGAAGATGTTCAAGTATGTGAACGGGCTTTTCGACTTATTCTAGGGATTGGTAACTCTAGAATACAGACTATCCTCCACAATTATGCAATCTATGGTAATGTTGCTCAGGAAAGAAGAGGTGGTGACCGCATTTCTAACAAATTCAATGAGAGACAACAAGGTGTTATAAAATACATCAGCTCTTTAAAGTGTTTAGAATCGCATTATTGTCGTAGCAATACTCGTCGAAGTTACCTTTCCTCTGATTTGAGTATAGAAAAGTTAGCAAATATGTACAACGCTCAAGCCAACGAGAACTTGAAAGTGAAAAATTCGTACTTTCGCCAGATTTTTGTGCATAAGTTTAATTTGGGCTTTGGTTCACCTAGGGTCGATGTATGCTCGACGTGCCTGGAACTTTCAGAAAAAATAAAGCAAACAACCGATCCTCGGCAAACCGCATCTTTAAAAGCTACCCAAGCTATTCACAAAAAAAGGGCTAAAGCTTTTTTTGCATTACTAAAAGTACAAGAAAATGAAACTCTTACGCTCTCATTCGATTGCCAGAAAAATTTGCCCAGTCCCAAAATTCCAGATCAGGAGACTTACTATCGAAGTCAACTTTACCTCTTCAATTTTTCTATTGTTGTTGGTAGTTCTCGGTGCAAAATGTCGTAGCTACGTATGGACAGAAGGAACTTATCCAAAGATTCAAACGTCATGTGTATTTCAAATTTTTTTGCTTCTTGTGAATGATGTAGTGAAGTTGGTGCAGAAGTGGAAGAAGATTTATGTGGCATAACTGAAGAAGCACCAGAATTATTTGTCTAAAATGTTTTTTTGTCTATTTTCATTAAGAATGTAATAAAATCATCATACAATATATTTTTTACTCACTTCTTAACTAGTTGTTATTACTTTCAAATTAAAGCAAAATGAATAAACTCCATAAACTGAGATACAAAATGCAAAAAATTCAACTTTTGGGAGCAAAACAGATAAAATCCATTTTCAAAATAATAATTGAGCCGTTTAGAAATTTTTTGAAAACTCAAGATTTCTGCACAATAATTTACTCAAACATCTAAACATATTTTACATGTTTTCAAAATAAAATATCTTAATATGAAGCAACCACCGTTTTTTGCCCTTTTCTCAAAAGTAACGTCTTTGGACTTAACGCGTTTTGCTTCTAAGCACCCCAATTGGCGTGTATAGTACACATCGTTGGTGGCAATTTTTGAAATTGAAACATTTTTTGAAAGATCAATGCAGATGGCTTCCTATTTGTTGCCTTTTTTCAGATTTTTTGACTTTCCTTTTCCGTAAATGGAACACTTCAGTCTTTTTCTTTAAGAAAATCGTTTATAACAATTAATTGGCATAGTTTATCAGAATCAGTTAAACTTTCAAGCTTAAAATTTGTCACACATCATATGAGACTTTAGCATTTAGACGCTTTGACTTAAAGAGGTTGAACATTATTTGGATTGTGAGCTCTTCTGGTAACTAAGTCTTTTTTGCATGTTTTAAAACTATAGTAACTCTGACAACTCTTAAAACTTTTGATGTAGTCACATACCAAGCCTTTTGTTAAGTTGTCCAGCCTATGTGTTAGACTTTGCTTTTCACGTATGTCGTTAGAAGCTGCATCACTTCGTTTGAGGCTTTCCTTTATATCAAAATTTATTTAATTTTTTGTAATCTCATAAATGGAACAGAAAACTTTGGTACACATCGGATTATCACAATCGCGAACTCGAACTGGATACGTTTACCCTGCATTATGGAAACTGGCAGTATTCTCGTTTCGATGAGGCCTTCTATGCTGGACAGATAAGACCGAAATTAAACCAGCCAAATAATAATTTTGCTCATCGTGAGAGCGCAGAGCATTAAAATTTCCCAATATTTTTGTTCTTTATGCCACATTAATTACATCAAAATACTTTAACCGTAAGTAGTTACAAGGGTTTCCAGCATCATCAGTCGATAACTTTTTAACATTTTAGAGACCTCTGATACCCGGCCGATAGTCTTCCTTTTTTTTTTGAAGGCATAATTTTGTTCTGAACGGATCTGTCTGAATCACTATTAGCCATAATGGTATAATAATAATATTCACAACAAACAAACAAGAATTTACACTTTTGCAGTTACCATAAAAATATTGACACATTTCTTAAAAATTAATATTCAGCCGGTCTGTTTACATGCGATCGCTGGTTTTTTTCACCTGGACGTTTGAACTAAGATGATTTTATGTGTGTGTGTGTGTAGATAGTGGATGGCATCAGAACTTGTCTATTTGCCACAGAAAATTTGTATTTTTTTTTTTTTTTTTTTTTAATTAAGGATAGGATAGGGATACAAAACATGGCCACTCGTTTCTTGTCTAGGGACCCATCAAGACATTTTTATTAAGACAAACTAGACTAGGTCACGGGCAGGAGGTATTAACAAATGGGGTAAAACAGAGGTTTGGATTCTAATTATATAATGTTTGTAAATACACATATATACATATTTAACCATATATGAGCTAAATTTCTATTTTTGCTTCTAAAACAAACTTGATTAAAAGGTTGTATATTTCTTTATCTTGTTGTGCTAATAAAGTAGGAATGTTAGTTGGTAGACTTACAAACTTTTTCAGTTCTTGGTACAGCATATCCGTATGTGCAGTATATTTTTGACACTCTAAGAAAATGTGATTTATATCGGCTAACGGTTTTTTTGGACAGTAAGGACAACACGGAGAATCTACGATACCAATCCTAAATAAATGAGCTGGAAAGCGACCATGATTAAGTTTTAAACGTGATATAATTGATGACTTATATCTATTATAATCCCACGAATTGATGTAAGGAATGTTTGTCGGTAAAACTGGTTGAAGTTTAAAATAAAGGTTCTCTGATGTAGTTGAAAATTTACTGTACTGAGCTTCCCATCTAACCCTAACATCAGTTTTATATAAATTAATAAGATCTGATGAGCTGCACATGTTTACTTTCAATTCTGAGTCAAGTGCTTGTTTCGCTGCGAGATCAACTGCTTCATTCCCAGTTATCCCTGAATGTCCTCTAACCCAGACTAATGTAACTCGTACACCATACTCCTGCAGTTTATATAGACTATTTTTTATAGATAGAAGAATATTTTTGTTATAATGGTTAAAAGGAGGACTTTTAATGGCGTGCAAAACTGAGAGAGAGTCTGTTACAATTATCACAGATAAAGGTAAATTCATCTCGCACCAATCTAAAGCTTTCTTAATAGCTATAGCTTCTGCACTAAAAATCGATAAATAATGAGGGACTTGATATTGCTCAACATGGTTAATATTAGAAACTAAAAATGCACAGCCTGTTTTAAATCTTTTTTTTGATCCATCCGTATAAATGATGATTTTATTTTCTCCTAAATTACAGAGTATAGATTTGAAAATTAATTTTGATAGAAATATATTATCTGGATAGTTTGGAATTATAATGGTTGGTTTAAATATTAAGGCTGGAAAATCGATTTCGTAAATAGGATATTTTTTTTGACTATGTATTAGTTCTTTATGTCTCTCAGTGTTAATAAAAGCCTCAGCAAGCGGGGGAGACGTTTTAATTCTCCAATATTTGTTTGTAAGATTCTGGACCGCTATATTTGATATTTTTTTGACCATAAATGTACTAAACGTCCTATACTTTATTAGCTGTTTATTAGATAAGTACTCTCGTCGAAGGCACAAAGGCGGTTCTTGTGCTTCAGCGAGAACTGCATAATTCGGTGATGACATCATAATTCCTAGACTTATTTTAATTGCCTTATATTGAATTCTGTCTAAGGTTAATAAGTTTGATTTGCTAGTTGAGGCATAAATAGTACATCCATAATCCATTATTGAGCGGATGTATGACTTATAAAAAGTAAGGGATATTTTAACATCTGCACCCCACTTATATTTCGAAACTGCACGCAGAATGTTGAGCCCTTTCTCACATTTTTGCTTTACGTGTTTTATGTGGCTGGTCCATAGGAGTTTATTATCAATATAGATGCCAAGATATTTATATTCTTTTACTATGGGTATAGTAAAATCACCTATGGTATACAAATCGGGTGTTCTAAGTCTGTGCCTAGTAAGACACATAACCGCTGTCTTTTGCTGTGAAATACTAAAACCCATAGTATGTAACCAATCACGTATGCAGCAAAAAATATACTCTAAATCTGTAATACATCGTTCATATGAACTATGGATAGTATAAAAACAAATATCATCAGCGTACTGAATAACTTTTATATTGTCATCCATCAAACTATGCAGCTCTGCTGTGTATACATTAAATAAAAGTGGACTCAATATTGATCCTTGCGGCAAACCGTTATATACTGTTCTTGGCCCGTGGAGTACATTTCTGTGGTCACGAATATAAATTTTTCTGTTTAGAAACAAATTTATTAAGTTATTTGATACCTGTTTGCTGATACCCATTCTACACAATTTTGTTTTTAAAATACTCAAATCAACCACATCATATGCACCTTTTAGGTCCACAAATAGGCATAACATGTATTTGTTATCAGATAAGCATATTTGTGCATCTGTAACCATATGGGTCAATGCATCTATAGTACTACGGCCTCTCCGAAATCCATACTGAGTAGTGGGTAGGAGAGAATTGCTTTCAATAAAATATTCTAGGCGAAACTTAATCATGCGTTCAAAAGTCTTGGTCAGACAAGACATTAACGATATAGGTCGATATGATGAGGGTAATTTTGGATCTTTAAATGGTTTTTTTATTAAACATATAACAATATTTTTTAAATCCTCAGCATATTCTTGTTTTACCCACCAGTTGTTAAAAATTTTTAAAATTATTTGTTTAGCTGACACTGGAAGATTGTGTAAAATTTTATATGTGAAACCATCCAAACCGGGAGCTGTGCTTCTGGTTTGGTTTAACGCCAAAATTAACTCTGAATATTCAAAATTTTTAGACATAGTATCTGAAGTAGAATAAAAATGAAAATTTTTTTGATTGTCTATATCGACATTAGAGACCGAAGGCGGGGCCAGCTGATTCAGAACATCCTCAATTAAATCTTCGTGCAATGGAGGTTTATTTTGTTTATGATATTTGTTTCTTATAGCTTTTACACAATTCCAAATGTTTGAAAGAGGTGTAGATCTATTGAGTTGATTAACAAAGGTTATCCAACTATTTTTTTGTTTTAACTTGAAAATGAGTTTAGCCTTTGCTGCAATATTTTGATAATTCAGATAATTTGTAATATTTCCTTGTCTTCTGAACAATTTAAGTGCGTGGGAGCGACTTTCAGCTATATCAGAACATTCTTCGTCCCACCAATAGGGCCTTGGGACAGAAGGAATGAAAGGTTTTTTAACTGGCATGGATGCAGATGCTGCTGAAGATATGACTTCAAATAATTTTTTTGTTATTCGACAGTTATCTGAATCATTTAGAGCTAAATTTGTACTGATTTCATTTTCAATAAATGCTTGAAAGGCTGACCAATCGGCACGACCGTCATTCCACTTAGTTGCCGGATTGATTTCGAAAGATATGGGAGCAATTTGGAGCTGAATTTGAATAGGGTAGTGATCAGAACCTAAAGTGTCTTGATATACTGACCAATTTACCAAATCTGCCAAGAAAGGGGAGATAAGAGTTAAATCAACTGCAGAGTGATTACCATTGGGATTAACTCTAGTGGGCGATCCATCATTTAAAGTAATTAGTTCCAAAAAATCTAAAGCTTCTGTTAAATCCTTTCCCCCGCGATCTTCCGGAATAGGGCCCCACCTGTGATGGTGTACATTAAAATCGCCGCAAAAAATTGTACGAGAGATATCAAACTGTACCAATAAATTTAACCAATCTTTTTTTGTGGCTGCTATGTCTGTAGGTTTGTATACTGAAACTAAAGAAATATTTATATCTGGAATAAATACTGCACATACTTCAATGCCCCTTGAAAAATTTTGGGTTATTACACTTTCTTGATAGTTAATTGTTTGTAAGATAAATATACCAACTCCGCCATATCCGTCATCACGACATCTTTTAATGAAATTATATCCCTTTATATTAAAATTACTATTAGACTTAAGCCAAGTTTCAGAAAGTATGATAATATCAACATGGTTTTTATTAAGGTAATTTAACAAATTATTTTTATTAGATGTTATTGACCTACTATTCCACTGCAAAATTACTAATTGGTTTTTAATTGTTTGTTTATTAGCCATTTTTAAAGTTTAATCAGTAAAAGAGTTTTTCACTTGAATCTGATTCACTATATGTTTCCATAGCATCATTTGGATCACTTGGAGCAAAGGCACTTTCTACAAAGTCCCTGATATTAGATTCCATGAGAGTATTTGGTGCTAATTGAAAATTTTTTTGAAATTTATTTATGAAGGAGGTAATTAACATTATAGTTTTCTCTTTATAGTCCATAAATTCTTCTCTGTAAGGGTTAGGTATAATGGGTTTAGGTTTTTGACTAGGTTTATAAGTTTTTTTTACAGGCATCGTATCTGGTGTAGGAGAGGTTGGGTGTGTTCGTTTAATTGTTTTATTAGAATTGGCTTTAGAAGCTGGTTTTGGTTTTTTAAAAGTAATATTAGACGATGGACTGTCGCCAGAAGTATTTGGAAAAGCTGGAAAATTGTTATCGTTGTTTAAAATAGAGAAACGGTTATTCGTAGCCACCTTCGCATATGATGGATTATTATATATATTTTCGGCTTCTTTAAAAGAAATGTTTTCAACTGACATAATTTGTTTAATCCCCTTTTGCTTTGCATATACGGGACAAATACGTGAAATTGAGGGGTGTTCGTTATTATTACAATAAATACACAAATTATTTTCTTTACAATCCTCTTTTGTATGACTTGTATCTGTACACTTTTGGCATCTCTCATTTTTTGATTTACATTGTCTAGCTGAGTGGCCATATCTCAGACATTTGAAACACTGTACAACGGGTTGTACGTACGGTTCAACATGAAAATTGCATAAATTTATTTGTATACATTTTGGAATTTCATTTCCTAAAAATTCTACTATTATCATTTGTCTGTTTACCAAAACTACGTTTCCATCAGAGTCTGTAATTTTCCTTTTCATACGATTGACACATGATACCTGTTTGTTTGATTTGATAGCAGTTAATAAATATTCTTCAGAAAAGAAAGTATCTACCATCCTGACAACTCCTTTTTTGTGTGTATAAAATTTAGGTATAAATGCTATTAACTCATTTTTTAATATAACTTCGTGGTTTACTAAGCTATTGGCTATTTCTAATGTATTAAAAATAACCTTTACCCTATTAACACCTACCGGTTTAATATCTATTACGTCATTTTTTAAAGTTTCATCTTTAAGTAGAAAGTGCCCTATTTTAATTGGAAAAAGTCTCCCTAAATTTTTATTTTTGTGTTCAACAAACACATAAAATGGACCAATATCTCCTGGTCTATAACTGTTATTCATATCAATTAGTGGAACATACCTGTTGTTTTCACTATCACTTTTATCAAACGTGTTTTTTTCATCGGGCGGCTTATCACCGCCCGTTTTTTCTGACATCACTTACGCTTTAAAAAACTCTAATATGCTCTTCGTAAATATCAATACCAAAACTAACAACTAATTATACTTATATTTTAAAAGAATCAATCACCAGTAAATTCACAAAAACTCGAATACGTCCACACACCTTGACTAACGAATTCGAACTTGAAGATGATTTTAATTCGGTATGCTGTATATTTGACATTATTTTACGCCACATGGTACGGTAGTTTTTTATCAGTTTTAGTACTTGAAATATAGGTCGTCATTCGAAGAATTGAATGGCGCTTCTAACGAGATTTTCGATAAAAAGTGACATATCTGTTTTTTTTCCTGTGCCCTTCATATGATGCTTCGTAAGACCGGTCTAGGGTAAAATAAAATAAATGTAGCTACGTAACAGATCTCTAAATGAGATAGCATTAACCGTACGCGAATAACCTAAAATTACTTTCGAAGTCGTAGGTGCACCTCAATCTTTAGATTGTTGAGTAAGTAACTTGCGACAATCTTTCTTTGAATGATCGGATTGCTATGATTTACGATTGTGGGAGGTGTCTCTCTTTCATAAAACTAGGTTGATCAAAGACGTGTTTAACTTTGTGTGCTTCATTAAGCAAATCATTAAAAATTGCGATTGATTTTCGAGAAATCTTTTCTCTAATATTTTTGTACAAGAATCCGCACACGATGTTTAGTTGAACAAAAAGAGTTAGGCAATCTGGTTCTAATTGTGCAATTATGGCTCTACATTTACAAACAAAATCGTCAACTGTTCAACTTTTTTTTTCATCTTGTTCCTTAGTCAATAGTTGATGAACAGGTATCTCGTTTTTTTTCGAACCAAATGTAATTCCTAAAAACTCAACAAGATCGTCATGTAGAAATAGCATCTTTAACGCCTTGAAACCATTTAGCAGCAAAATCATGAAAAAAGCATTACGATTCCTTGAAACACATTTTCGTCCGACACTTACGCGCAATGTTTATAACTTTCTACGGCACTAATGAAAGCATTTACATCTATGACCGTTTTACCATCAAAACTCGAAGGGCACTTTTTAGAAAGATTATCACTTTGCAACGACGGTGGAGCATTTTGTACCAGCAGTCTTGATAAAAGTTCTTGGAATTGTTCATTTAAGAACATTACGTTTTGAGTCGTTGTATCTCTACTGTTTATGTCCGCAGATATATTCTAACATTTTCCAGAATCAGTTTCACGCAAATTCCGAATTTGCGTGGAACGCAAATTATACAAATAGTTTTGCATGTAGGTAGTAAAATTGGAAAGTACTAACGTTCTGTAGAAATTGTATTAAATAAAATAACCTTGCAACAAGTTGACACTACATCAATTCCACCTTAAACACGTATAGTCCAGTAATTAGTACCAAAGCTATTAAAAGTATTTAGCCCAGTAATAAGACCGAAGCTTTTTAGTGTTTAAATAAAATGCACCACAAAGGTCCGAATTTAATTCCCGAAACACTTTGTTCTTTATAGTAACCGATATGTCCAGTAATTAAATATAGAAGCACAAGTGTCGCATGTGTCTATTTTATCCCGGAATACCACATAGGCGTCACCGTAGGGATTATGGTTTGTCAGAAGATTTAATAAATATATTTAATACAGACTTAGCAATGAATCCTTCATAAATGTTACAATAATGTATGAACCTGATGGAAATGTTCTGATTCTTTTTCTCTTCAGATGTACTTAGGTGTATATCATATCAGTAAGATACAGAAAAAGTGAAAAAATTGCTTTTGAATATCTATGTCGTTAAGGTTCATTGGTAAAACCGATGAAGTTAGATCCCAGTCTGGGGAGGTATTAGTTTAGAATTTTCTGAATTGAACTTCTTTTTTAATTAGTATATTGTTCATGTATTATTATAATAATATCTTATTGAGATGTATCTAAGAAAAGCAAGGGAATGTTATCTTTTTTAGTTAATGAAAATTATTATTAAAGTAGGTTAGTTGTTAATAGATATATCAGTCAAGTTAGTTATCTGTGATGTTGTATTTTTCTTGGTATCTGATTTAAGTAAGAAGTGGTATATATCGCTTAGATTCTTAATGTCACTCTTAACATTGATGGAAAAATCGTTAAGGAAAATATAAGACATTTCAATGAACTCTCTTTTAGATTTATTGATCTCACGGTGGAGAATTGTAGTGTTCGTATAGTCCATGTGACGACCAGTGGAATGGACATGTTTCGCTAATGCACAGCGGTCAGGGTGAAGTCGAGAATCACTTTTGTGTAGTGTAATACGTGATTTCAACAATTGAGATATTTGGCTGATGTATGAATTGTTGCAAGAGAGGCATGGAATGTGTAGACAATATTACTAAGCCTATCTATGGGAGTCTTATCTTTTATCTTCGAATAAAGATTATTAATTGTTACGGCTGATCTACAAGCCACATTAAGTTTAATGTTATTATTATTATTCCCAAAGCTATTTTTAAAACTTTTTAGAATCCTTGTTAACCCCGGAGTGATATCTCTGAAATAGGGTAATGAAAAATATTTATTGATAGGAGTATCCGAGACTGGGTTCCTACTTACGACATCAGGATCAGCATTGTTAGTTACGATGGAAGGTGAAGTATCTTCGTTATGGATAGTGTTAAACAAAATCTTATTTACTAATGCTGTTGGATAAGAGTTTGAAATAAAAAGTTTCAGAAGAATTTGTAGGTTTTTTTGTATCAAATGAAGGATCTGATAGTTTAATTACTCTATTTTTCATCTGTTTGATTAAGTTGACTTTGGTAGAGTTATTATGGTAAGAGTGGTAGTTAAGGTATGTACCAGAAAGTGTCGGTTTTTGATACCAATCTATTTTAATGTTGTTGTTTTCCCTAATCATCCTTATGTCGAAAAAGGGGACGGAACAATTACCATCTTCCCTCTCTATAGTGAACTGGATGTAGGGGTCATAACTACTAAAGGTGTCTAATAGTTCACCTACCTTGTCATTGGGTATAGCCAAAATTATATCATAAACATATTTTTTTTCCATTTATTTTGCATTTATTAAATCTTGCAGAGTTTTCTTGCAGATTTCCTCAATATTTAAGAGTTTACTATATATATATATATATATATATATATATAATATATATATATATATTATATATATATATATATATATATATATATATATATATATATGTATATATATATATATATATATATATATATATATATATATATATGTATATATATATATATATATATGTATATATATATATATATATATATGTATATATATATATATATATAATGTATATATATATATATATATATATATATATATATATATATATCTATATCGGAATTCGATAGCGAAACGTCTTCAAAATAGATGAAGTAGTATCAACTTTGTACAAAGCACGTGGTGTTCGTGTGTATTAAGGTATAAAAACGCTTATTAAAAGCTTAAAATTTTTTATTATAAAGAAGATCTTTTCGGAATTGTATCATTCCATCATCAGTTTACTAAAAGAGAGAGTAAAAATACCAATATTAAAAACAACAAAGTTAAAATTTGAACATACAAAAAGAGAAAGTTGGTTTTTTACTACTTACATAAAAAAGGTTGTTAAAAAACATTGTGTGGCCACATAAAAAACATTCGGTGGACATCTGGATTTAAAAAATAATATTCTTCGTGTTATTTATTCAGGTAAATGCAATAGACTCTTGACTTGTGTAATATAAAAAATGAAACTGGGGGCATCTTATATGACCCCCTGTAGTTGGTGAAGGTATTGGTCACCGACTACAGGGGGTCATATAAGATGCCCCCAGTTTCATTTTTTATATTACACAAGTCAAGAGTCTATTGCATTTACCTGAATAAATAACACGAAGAATATTATTTTTTAAATCCAGATGTCCACCGAATGTTTTTTATGTGGCCACACAATGTTTTTTAACAACCTTTTTTATGTAAGTAGTAAAAAACCAACTTTCTCTTTTTGTATGTTCAAATTTTAACTTTGTTGTTTTTAATATTGGTATTTTTACTCTCTCTTTTAGTAAACTGATGATGGAATGATACAATTCCGAAAAGATCTTCTTTATAATAAAAAATTTTAAGCTTTTAATAAGCGTTTTTATACCTTAATACACACGAACACCACGTGCTTTGTATTCAACAGGTATACTAGCCACTCCTGGATATCTCCACTTCATGGTTTGTTCCAGTTTCACTTTTAAAAATTAAAAAAAAAAAAAAAATATCAACTTTGTCTTTTATTTCTCCACCTAGTTGACCGATTATTGAACCCACCAATCGTCTGAGTGATCCTTATTTATGTATATATATATAGATATAGATATATATATATATATTATATATATATATATATATATATAAATATATATATATATATATATATATATATATATATATATATATATATATATATATAAATATATATATATATATATAAATATATATATATATATATATATATATATATAAATATATAAATATATTATATATATATAATATATTTATATTATATATATATATATATAAATATATATATATATATATATATAAATATATATATATATATATATATATATATATATAAATATATATATATATATATATATATATATATATATATATAAATATATATATATATATATATATATATATATATATATATATATATATATATATATATATATATATATATATTGACGTGTACACACCTAGCCTTAGAAGCTGCAAAATTTCTAATTTTACAAGTTTGCTAATGTCATTGAATGTTACTGCAGCAATGTAATGTAATTGAATGTTACTGCAGCAACATCCTTATGTAGATTGTCATTAAGCATATACCAAGGGGAATCAAATATACCTAAGAATATTTTATTTTTGTTTTTTTTATTAAATTTCTATTGCTGCACTTATACAGCTTTTAATTGACTTCCAGAAGTTAAAACTAGTTTAGGGACTTGTTCATGGAGTAAAAGCTTAATATATAATAATAGAGTAGAATAGCGACACAGTAGTCAAGACATTTTTCTATTATAGTTAAGTTGTTATTCTTTTTCACAAGTAGTTTAGCATCTTAGAGAAGCATTTCGTGTTATGCTCAGGTATTTAATCCATTAACGCCCAGCGTACCTGTAAGGGTACGGCAAATATAATTTTCTACTGACATCATCTGTGGTTAAAAATCCTAATGTCTGGGGTACAATACACTTCTACATAGCTGTATCTCTCAGAAGGTGTTGATGGTGGTGATGATAAACATATTACTGTATGTTTTCCATGTAGTTCTAAGATACACGACTTTGAAATAGACATTGTAGTTGTGATTTTGAACTTAAATATGGTAAGTAACATTTTTATAAGTAACGTTCTGTATATATAAATTTTTTTGTTGCATGCCTAAAATTTCTTTTATATACATGTAAGAATATTGAGTCAATATAGTTTTATCACATTGTTGTTTTACTTCGGAGCTTTAATAACCTAATTTCTGTACCTGCTTGGGTACATTGGGCAAAAGGTTACAAAATAAGTTATATTTTTATTAAGTCTGAAATTCTACGATGAGTCTTCCTGAGATAACCACGTCTGCATTTTATGGAAAAAGTTATTAAATGCTTGCAGCAGCTGTAAATGATATTTAAATGTAGATATTACCAATTACGCAGAATCAATTTGCTAATATTTCCAACAAATGTTGATTACCGAACGGATGACGAGGTGTTTGATAAAGATGACTTGATAACCAAAAAAATTCCTAACGATGTTTCTAACGAACTTAAAAACATTTTTGATAAATCCGAAAATGAGGATTACTATGCAATGGCAGATTATTAATGATTCTAACTATGATGATTTTGACCCGAATAAAACAAATGATCACATTGCACTGTCCAAACGAATAAAATCTTCAAAGAGGGAATTGACAACTAACAAACTTAAGAAAGGTTGGTGGCTCAGGCATGTTAATTTGTAAGTATAATCATTTTTGCTCTTTTTTTAACCTTAGTCAAAATTTTAAACGACGTTTTCTTTAACTAAATTGTTTATGCTTATTTTAGGCATTTTAAACCTGATGATGGAATTATTATTCCGAAAACGTTCGTGTAATTGATGTACCCTTTTAAGGGTTTTTTAAATATACCTATTTACAAAGATCTAACCTCTTTTTTGTGATACGTGGTATACAGCCAGCTGCAGGAATTATTTTCCTTGTGGATTAAAAAAAAAAGCCCAGAGATCCAAAATAGAGACGTAAATCCGTGGAACCATGGTACCAATGGAATTGGTATAACTTATTGGTATTATTGCTATAAACGAATAAAAAGTGTAAAAGCGGAACTTGCACAACCAACTACGTTAAAAATTTTTAAAAGGTATTTGATAATGAAATTATAAATCGTATTGTAAAATAAACCAATCTGTACGCAAAAGCATTTAAATATCATAATTTTAAAATTACAAGAGATGATATCAAAAAGGAGAAGTCCAACATTTATGTTGGACTTCTCCTTTTTACCAACTGTCATAAATTACCCCATGAAAGAATGTATTGGAAGTTCGATGAAGATCTGACTGTTCCATTTATTTCCAACGCAATGAGCAGAAATAGGTTTACAGCAATTAAAAAGTATATACATTTGGCAGACAATACCAATCTCAATAAAATTGATAAAATGTTCAAACTACAACCGCTTATGGATATACTTTTTTTTTTCGTCTTTATAGAGGGGGGTCTGGAATCTTCAAAAGACATCTCAGTCCAGGACGCCGCCTGACTGACCTTAGTGCAGGATTCGTTCTTCGTACTCCCGGCGATAGTTCCCGAGGTACTTTAAAATGCCCTCTCGTCGCCGAGTCTACGCCGAACGCCTACCTGCTAAACCAGACCCTCCTCTGTCATCCAGCGATCCGGAAGCGGAATGGCCGCTGTAAGGCCGGCATCACTTCCGAAGCACTACCTTTATTCATTCATTCTCCATTCATACACATCCACACTCCTAGTTCGGCATCATTCTCAGAAGGGCATTTCCTCCTTCCCACAGTCAAACTCACGCATTCTAACTCAAAAAGTGTGACCCACTGTTCTAACTTCACCTTTCAGCATCATTCACTCTACCTTTGCCGTTGGTCCAGCTGTCTTTCTTCCTCTTCCTTTTTTTTTGATCACTGCACGGATATAACTGTGTATGTTAATCCAACCTAATTTATTTTCAATCATTCTCTCAATCATTTCTCTCACTGTAACAAAATTCACACCTGTCTCTCTCTCCATTCTGTTCCTTTCCACTATCCATCTGCTGCAATCTAACATCGTATGTGTCACAGTGTCCGAGTATCCACAATATAGGCATTCATCTGTATCAGCCTTACCGATCCTATAAAGGTAGGCCCTAAAACACCCGTGTCCTGTGAGCACCTGCGTCAGGAAATAATCCAATCGCCTGTGGCCACAGTCCACCCAAACTCTTATGTTAGGGATCAGCATTTTCGTCCACTGTGCCACATCCTCCGTATTGTTCCATTCTTCTTGCCATCTTTCAACTGACCTTTCCCTTACCTGTCTTCTCTCAGCCACAGTAAGGTTTGGGCCTCTTCTCTCATAAAGCTCTTTTCTTTCCACCGCCAAAACATGCAACGGAACACATCCAGTGATGGTCCATAAGGCTGCCGCAGACACAGTCCTGTAGGCGCATGCCACTCGCAACAGACTTGTTCTGTCTACTCGTTTCATAAGACTCCTATAGGCCGTTATCTCTACCGCCTCGCTCCAGACTGGTGCTGCGTAGAGAACGATAGACTGTACAACACCGTGTAAGGCCCTCCTCCTTTCGGAATTGGGTCCTCCAATGTTCGGCATCACTCTCCCCAACGCAGCCGCACTATTCGCAGCCTTTCGGACCACCTCCCGAACGTGCTCCCCCCATTTTCCATTCTGGTGCAATGTCACTCCTAGATACTTTACTTGTTTCTTGGGTGTTAGACATACTCCCGCACATTTTAATTCAACACCTTGCCTGTTCCTTGTCCCCTTCAGAATAATGGCTTCGGTTTTCTCTGTCGCAAGTTTTAGTCCATGCTGCGTCATCCATTTCTTTACGACGCCACCTGCTTTCCGAACCCGGTATTTGAGATCTGGCTCATCCCGGGCTACTACCAGTACAGCGAGGTCATCCGCGAATGCGAAGGGGGTTGTACCCTCTCCGTATTCACAGTGCATAACCCCGTCATATACCAGATTCCATAGCGTCGGGCCCAAGACAGATCCCTGGGGTTTGTACTTCCAGCAATGCATTCATGTGTTCCAGAAGCCACGCAGGCTCCACCCGTCCTAGACCCTTTACCGCCTCAGGTGGTATCTGATCCAGTCCGGGGGACCTACGAGTCTTAAGTGAACCCAATGCCTCGACAAGTTCATCCATGGTAAAGGGTACAGCCTGCTCAGCTCCTTCATCCCTCCATACACCATGACATCTGCCGTCCGGAAAGAGCTCTCTTGTTACCTCAAGCTTCTTGTCCATAGGCATTTCGTAAGGAGGATACGCATGGAACTTCTTCATAACGATCTTGTATCCCTGACCCAGATGTCCTCATCCAGTTTTTCACACAGCTCTTTCCAGTGCCTTCTTTTTTCTGTACGATTTTCCTGTACAGTTCCCTCTTCCTTGCGCGGTACTCTTCCTCGATCTCCTCGATGACCTCAGGATTGATTCCTGCTCTGCCTCTTGCTCTTGTTAACCTTCTTCTCATTGCTATACATACATTTCTTAGTGCCTCGATGTCCGCATTCACCAATATGGCATCCTGTTGACATCTTGGCGACCAATCTTGCTTCCTTCCATCGCTTCTTTAATGACTCTCTCCAGGCTTTCCACCGTCGGTGATTGACCCTCCATTATGCTCACTCTCCATTTAATTAGCTCCTCGTATACTTTCCAGTCATTCCATCGCCGCATCTGCCCCAGACGTCCCGGATGCACGGACCGTGTTAGTGGTCCCCGTTCCAGTTATCGAGAACTCGATGTATTGATGTTCAGTTCCGGTGTAGTCTGGCAAAACCTTCCAGCCTCTTGCTTTCGCCACTATTCCTTGTGTCGCCATGGTCACGTCGATGTATGTACCTGTACCTCTCCTAACAAACGTAGGTTCCAGATCTGTGTTCAGAACCACTAGGTCTAGAGTACCCACCCAGTCAGTTAGTATCCTGCCGCGAGTATCGGTGATGGGAGATCCCCACTCCGCTGCTTTTGCGTTAAAATCTCCCAGCACTACGTATTCTCCTCCTGTGTTTACCACTTCCTGCATGATCTCATCTATCTTCATCTCGTACTCACCCACCGTCACTATGGTTATGGATATACTGAATGCTAAGTTTCAACAATGGGGTATATATATATATATATATATATATATATATATATATATATATATATATATATATATATATATATATATATATCCGGTTTTTTAGGCGTTACGCCTGTCCGGTAGGGATCTATGGAGGAGTATCACCAAGCCGCAAGCCCTTATCTCTTGCCGTACTGCTCCACCATAGGCCGATCAGATCTCAGCATATCCTAGTCTAAGCCGCAGATTCATCTAGAATTTTAAACTGCTGCGTTAGACTTTTTGTTTTCAGTACACCGAGCTTGGGCTCGATCCCACATCCACTAAACCATTCGACAGTGAAGCGAATGAGAGGCAGCCGCACAGCCCGCTGAGCTATTTGACCGACAATGGGGTATTTTTTTTATAAAAATGTACCCATCGACGAAACAATGTAATATAAACATTGGTATAAGGTTGAATGCTCGAATAAATGAACTTTGAAAAATTAAGGCAAATATCGAGCACAAATTTATTAATCAAATCTTGCCCAAGTACTTTTGCTTTCTACAGCATCATCAGGGGCATTTCGTCAAATTTGGGTTATCCAGCAAGCGCAGAATGTAATAAACATGAAATTGGACATAAATTGTACATAACACAACATTAACATAAGGACTAACAGTTTAAAATTATTAAAAATTATTCTACGTCGTTTTTAAACGGCAATATAACCGCATCACCGATCGCCAATTTTTTGAAGTAATTCAATTATTTAATTTAAATACGTAATAAGGCAACCCTGTCGCTGTTTCTTACGTATAAACTGGATCGAAAATAATCATCTAGCGTTCACTATAATGGGCATGCAGCTAAGGAATGTGGAGAGGTGACCAAGGGAAAATATGATTGTTATGTTTGTCTATTCGCTGAAAATATGATTTTATACCTGTCTTAGATATCCTGTTAAATTCTACTATACCGACCATAAACTTTTACTTACATCGTATAATGTGATTCATGCTGGGTCAAATCAACCACTAACAATGTCCCATGAGCTTGTGGTCTAAACGGCTTTACAGGACAATATATTTTAGAATATAAAAAAATTATTCACAGGTTAAAGGGTATGAAACAGATCAGACGATGGGATACTATGGAAATATTTATACGTGCTCATCTCTGGCGCCATATATTCTCCATATTTATTTGGCGTTTTTCTCAACTT
The DNA here is from genome assembly GCA_918026665.1 of Diabrotica balteata. Lineage (NCBI taxonomy): Eukaryota > Metazoa > Arthropoda > Insecta > Coleoptera > Chrysomelidae > Diabrotica > Diabrotica balteata. The sequence goes on from OU898283.1 coordinate 39,611,003, forward strand.
TTGTTTGGTTTAAAATAGTGCATATACAGATTTTAAACTTGTTATTTCGATAATTTCTTGTTATCTCTGCCACTCCATGACATACTATTTCTAAATTTTAGAATCTTGAATATTTACCAAAAATTTTTATACAAAAATTAATGTTTACTATGTACATGACTTGACGTTCATCAATATGATGTAAAACATGTAGTATTTTGTATGAAAACCACTTCAACTTATATAAATTACTTAATGTAACTTAGTTAATCGAAAATTTCGTTAATTTCCATTAATTGAATGTGTTGTTGCTTCACGTCTCAGTATTGTTTGTGACGCGTAAGATTCTCGTTTCTAAGAGCTTCCGGTTAATTTAATTCCAACACCTCAAACTTGGAGCCTCTTCTGCATGAGATATCATTTATATTCGGTTTGATTGCATTCACGTCTGCTGGTATTATTCATGTTTGTTATCAATGTTTTCAAACCTGACTATGTAATTATGAATATTGATTTATACAATTCGATTTTTTTTACTAATATTTCAGTTGGTGTGTTTACTATTTTTGTTTTATATAATGCAAAATTTATTTATCAAGTCTTTAGTCAGTCCATATTAGTTAAACCTACAATGCACGATTTTTTGAATTTATTTCAAAAAAATATTTTTGGTTAGGTATTAGTGCTGTGAATGGGTAAAAATTATTTAAAAAAATCTTTTGCTTTTTTATTATATATTTTTTTATTTTTTTTTAAATGTATCACATATGCTACAACATGCACTTATGATAGAAAAAAAAGGAAAAATGATCTTAACCCTACAATGCATCATGTAGCATATCTGCTACATATAAAATATTGAAGAGTTCCATTTTATTAACAGTTTATTGATGGAAGTTACCAAAACAATTTTTATTTTTATTCAAACATAGGTAAACTTTGCATTTTTCACAAAAAATAAAAGAAAATTATTTGCAGCCTGGTATTTTACATCGTTGCCTGGTATTACTCCATTTTGGAATGTGACCAAAGTTGTCAGTTCTTACATCTTTTGGAGGAATTGCGGTTGAAGATGATTTTTTCTTTTTCTGTTCCAAATTTCGGTCAAAAGAAGAAGATGGCATTCCCGTCTTTTTTTAACCATTCCGCCCAACGTTGCACAGACAATTGGCGATTTCAGCACGAAATTTTTCCATTGACATTGTGGCTTTGTTTCCTATTTGCCTCTCTACCCTGCGATAGAGTAGCCATGCGTTGATGATAGTAATGTCAACTAAATGATAAAAAATTCTGCAGTACCATTTTCTGGTTCTCATTGAGATTTTGTAACGCCCTAAAATACTATCTAAAAGATCTACTTCGCCCATATGTTTGTTAAATTCTAACACCAAGTTTGAACATGGTACTTTCACTCGTTTTTTCTCTTTTTTATCAAACCTTTTCACTTCTTGAACTGGAGAAGAACCCATGTATGTAGAAAGTAATGTGACTGCTTTATTATCCAGCCACAAAACTGAGACAAACGGAGCATTTTGAACAATTCCTTCTCACTGTTCCTAACGAAAGAATGCCATTTGAGAATAAATATGACATCAGAGGAATTCCTGTATAATAATTATCAAAATAGACAATGTAATTGCAGTTCCGGCACGAGCAACAACGTTTGCTAAAGCCCCAAGATCAGGCTCATTTGGAAAAAGGTACTTCTCAGAATTTTCTTGGCCCGAGTATATTTCAAATTGGTATGCATATCTCGTAACACCAGATAAAACAAATAATTTATAGCCCTATTTGTGAGGCTTTAGTGGCATGTACTGTTTCATGTAGTGTCGGGCCTTTGTTGCACACATTTGCTCATCTACAGATAGACACTTTTCAAATGGAACAGTATGGAATGTTTCGTTTAAAGAGTCAATAACTGGCCGGAATTTATGCAGACGATCATGATCAGCGTGATCTTTAGGAAGCATTTTTGTGTTATTATTGAAGTGTAGCATTTTACGATTTTTTTCAAATCGATTGATACTGATCGTGTTTTTTATTTTTTCAAATCCATATTCCTCGGACCAGTATCTTCTGATATTTGACATATTTATTACTAACATATAAATTCAGATACCAATGTACTTCTTTATTTCTCCAGTAGTTATATTCGCTGGTTTTGAAATATTTTTTTTTATTGCTGTAGAGGTTCGATTCTTTATTAATTTTCTCAAATAGCTCATCGGTAAAAAAGTATCTGGAAAAAAATCAACAAATTACATACTAAACTGCAAGAGGAATAATTGACTTATTAGGTTTTACCTGAAGAACAGATAGGGTGTTGATAAGTCCATTATATTTGTTGGGAGATTTTCATGACCTCTAAATGTTGTACCCTGAATATTTTGTTCAAAAGATGCTTGCTTCCAGCAAATAGATTTGAATGCATCTTTATCCAGTGTAAATATATTTTCTACTGCGCCGTTCGCGTCTTCATTCTCAGGTATTATTTCGTCGACAAGATCTGCCTCATTATTATTTTTAACGTTCGAATTGGTTAGTTCTACATCATCTAGTTCATGCTCAAAAATAATTGTATTTTCAATGTTCAAATTGGCGTAATCCACAGGATCTTGAAACTTTTGAGCAGCCCATTCTAAGCAATTATCAACGTTTTCACTTAAATTATCTCCGTCCAATTCTTCCAGATCATCGTCACTTTCAAGAAAACGTTCTGCCAACTTTTCCAACTCATGGTTTGTCAAAGGTTTTCGAAAATCCTTTTTTTTTGTCCATCGCCATGAGATTAAAAAAAAAGCATAAAATGCATGTTGTAGCATATTTGCTACATTTTATTAGAACACCCGGTAATTTATTTTTATGAACTCTGGATACGCACTGATATAACAAATAGTTTAAATAATTACCTAATTTCCCAAATTTATCGAGTTTGCCTGCCAAAACTGCTCCAAATATTCAAAAAAACACAAATTTACTATGTCAGATACACACATCAACCACCAAAACAACAGCTGACATTTAGAATTAAAATGCTGTACTTGCTGCGCCATCTATTGCCAGCAAAGCGAAACCCGATTTAAAATGTGTATATAGTATGTTTAACTATGCATTTAGGTGTATCATAAAATCATTTAATGAAAATGGAACTCTTCAATATTTTATATGTAGCAAATATGCTACATGATGCATTGTAGGTTAAATATTTTAAAATTAGACGGAAGGGGAATATATCCCGAAATAATAAAATAGTCTTTCAAAAATAGAAGAAGTTCTGAGAAAATTATTTGGGAAAATGTAGACTACGAGAAAAGATAGTAGATGAGTCGATAACCAATGGACTTGAAAACTAATGCTCAATTATTTAATTTACCTAGATTGTGATGTCTTAGTCTTCATCTTCTTTTTCCTCTTAATAAGCAATTCTGCTTGTTCATTAGCGGATTAATACCTCTATGGACGCACTCCATCTTCTGCGCGGTCGTCCGATACCTCTTCTGCCGATTGGTGACTTATCGCTTGCTATTTTGTCGATACGGGTTTTCTTTATTCTGCTCATGTGGGTATTCCTTTTTTTTTTCTATTTTGTGTCCATTTATTTATACACTGTAAGTTTCATATTCCTCTAATGTCTGCCCTTCTCTTTCGATCTCTGAGCGTATTTCCTGTAATTATTTTCAGTAGTCTCATCTCTGCCGTTTTCAGTAACCATTGGGTTGTGGATGTGTCAAGTCATATTGCTGAGGCATATGCCATTATTGGTTTTACACTGGCTTTAAAAATTCTTGACATCATCTCAGTGGTAATGTGTCTGTTTCGCCATATAGTGTTATTAAGGCATCCTGTCAGTCTATTTGCTTTATCTACTTGATCTTTCACTTCTTTGTTCAGAGCGACATAGCTAGACAGTGTAATTCTTAGGTATTCTATTTTCATTACTTGTTCAATACTGATGCCATCAATTTCTATTTTACATCTGGTTGGTTCTTTGCTAACTAAGTACTATTGTTTTAGTTTTCTGAAATAAGATTCTCAGAGAAAATTTTTAACGAGGCTCTTTGCGGAATAGACGAAGGCATCCTTATAAATGGTGAAAGAGTAAACAATGTTAGATATGCTGACGACACCATGGTGATAGCAGATAGTTTAGAGGGACTTCAGAGGCTAATGGACAGAATAAACGAGTACAGTCAACAGTACGGACTAAACATTAATACCCACAAAACGAAACAAATGATTATCAGCAAGAAGAATATAAACGGGGCTCATCTATACATTAATGGGACGCAGATAGAGCGAGTAAAACAGTATTGTTACTTGGGAACTATTATTAACGAACAGTGGAGCAATTTACAGGAAATAAAGTGCCGCATAGGAAAGGCAAGAACGGTCTTTAACAAAATGAGCGCCATCTTCAAAAGTCACAACATATCCCTTGATACAAAAATGAGACATTTGAGATGCTATGTTTTCTCTGTGTTGTTGTACGGGGCGGAGGCATGGACGCTTACAGACACCACTATTAAAAAACTTGAAGCATTTGAGATGTGGCTTTATAGAAAAATGCTGAGAATATCATGGACAGCAAGGATCACGAACAAGGAAGTTCTAGGAAAAATGAAGAAGGAACCAGAGATTGTGTTTACAATCAAGCGCATAAAATTGCAATATCTGGGACACGTTATGAGAAATGAGCACCGTTACTCCCTGCTACAGTCTATATTGCAAGGTAAAGTCAAAGGTAAGCGAGGACCCGGTAGAAGGAGAATATCATGGCTGCGGAATTTAAGAACATGGTTTAAGAAAACCTCAACGGAGCTGTTTCGAGCCGCAGCGAGCAAGGTTATGATTGCCAATATGATTTCCAACATCCGAAACGGATAGGAACCAGAGGAAGAAGAAGAAATAAGATTGTCATATTAAATTTTTCTGTTCTTACATTAAATCTGTAGACCAATCTTTGCAGACTGTCTTTATCTTGGGCTGTCAATATTCCGTCGTCTGCGCTAAGCGTCTACCTTTAAATCTAATGGTCGTGAGTTCGAATCTCATCTGCGTGGAAATTTTCGATTATTAAAAATTAATAAATGAACATAATTTCTATCCTTGTGCGATCGGTACTCACCAGAGGGACCGCAGACGTTCCGATACAATAAGCGTCTCTTAGCAAAGATAATGACATCGACTTTGCCAAGTATCAAGACAATTACTCTATACACACACACTACACTAGGTACCTGACTGTACCATGCCAATGATCATAGTAGTCGAGAGGCATTAACCCAATAATAAAAAAAAAGATACTACTTATACTCTGATTTATTAGCACTTTTATCTGGCTGTTTTATCTGTCGTTTGTTCTTCTTCTGCATAGAGCTTTTTTAGGCAGTCAATCCACGTATCCTTTTCTATGCATTTTGGTTCTATCAGTTCTTTTACCACCGTTATTTGACCTCTTATGAAGCGTCATATTTCCTTTTGCAGACCATAAAAATCATGTTCCATTTCTTTCGAGAAGTGCATGTGTGTTGTTTCTTATTCATTTGTAATTATGGTATAGCTCTTGTGTTTAAATTGACATGTATTTTAGGTAAGCATTTTTCTTTTCTTTTTATTTTTTCTACACTTCTGTACAAAATCATGGAGTTCTTCGCATTGGTATTTATTTTTATTTATATTTCTTTCACCAGTAACTTTCTTAGCCGAGGCTAAGATATTAATACTTAATTTTTGCCCAGCTTTTTCGACTCCATCACTTTTTGTGATATATGTGTTTTCTGCTCTTTCCGGTTATTTTTCTTTACTTATTTGTGTAATGTACTTATTAAAAAAATTTTTAAGAATTAAATACCCAAAATTGTTTAAAAACTGGAAAACATGCTGCTTGGTTTTAGTAACTTACAGTATAGCTTTGCAGAGTTTAAAAACTTGTTTTTGTATTAACTTTCACTCAGTTTTTCTCTTTTCAATGTCACAAATCACGTAATTACAAATCACTCTAAAGTTTTCATGTAGACATCATTTTCATGCCATGATAGACATTGCTCTAGTCCATTTTGCACGCAGGCAACGAATTCATTTAAACAAGGTATTTCTCGGACGATGAATTAACCTGCGTAGACACAGCAGATTAAATGGCCAACAAGATTACCAGATTTTATTTCAATATATTTTTCATTATGAGGTTACTTAAAGTTTAAGGTAGACCAGATCAATCCACAATATATTGCCATCTACGCCCGAAGAGTGATACAATAATGTAATAATTTATTTACTGAAGTATAACCGAATTTTGAAGAAGAAACAAAAAAACACTCTTTCAATATATAAAAAAACACAATTCCGAAATTATTTTAGTTAGATTTAGAGCATTAAGAGCCAGATCCAGATTTCTAATCAAAAGTGTAAAAAAGAAAGCTGGGCCAATTATGTCTCATCAATAAATTTATCTATCAAAATTATTTATACAAAATTATTTAAATAATAAAAGGCCCTTACCAAAATTATTCATATCGACACTATTGCTACAGATAACTAAATTACATCTGAATACTAGAAATTATTATTAGAAACTTACTAAGAGTTTTATCCAATCATAGCAGATAGGATTCAGATACTAAAATTTTTCTAAATTTACATCAGACATTAATAAGAAGCAAACTCGACTATGGATGCATCTGTTATTAAAAAGCAAATAAAAGTCAACTAAAAAAACTGCATGTTATTCAAACCACATCTCTACGACTAATCTTTGGAGCATTGAGTTGAAGCATTTAGAACTACTCCAATAAAAATCCCTCAAGGAGAAGGCTAGCAGGAGAAATGCCAATATACCTCAGAAGGCAATATATATATATATATATATATATATATATATATATATATGAATATATATATATATATATATATATATAATTATATATACATCTATAACAGACAGTTGAAGGTAACCGGGAACGACCCAATACTAAGGAATCAATAAAAAACGGGTGCTTCAAAGTGAGTGTCTTTTATTAAAAGTCAAGCTTTCGCCACATAATTTTGATCTTCATCAGAACTTGCTGTAATGGAAAAACATTATTTACAATCATCGTGATTAAAGATGTTATTTTTAATATTACCTTAACGTTGACACTATTTCTTAGTGTAAATTATTGTAGATGTGGAACTACATGTGCAGACAATCAACTGAGTCACTAAATTTATACTTCAATTTAATTTAATTCACAAGTCAATATGTTAATAATTTTAAATAAAACAAAAAATTTTACAACTTAACGTCATATACAATTATTGTTTTTCCTTTTGTATATTTTTATGTCAGTCAACCAGACTAAATTGTCTAGTTTTTAAATCTTAACATATCTGTAAATGTCCAACTCTTCTTTGGAGATATTGTGTTTATACTACTAACATAAATGAATGTAAAAAAACAACGAAATATCTGTGATATACACTAACATCTACACGGATGTATTACTTCCCTTTTGAGAACAAGTTTCAACTTTTATTTTTATATCCATCAGCATCATGATACACTTAGTTCTTCAACAGAAGGTATGTAATACATACATCTTACCGGAGTGTTGACCACTATGTACACTAAATACAAACCGAATGTTTTTTAAACATGATATGCTCATATAGAACGGGAACTATATACACACACACACACATATATATATATATATATATATATATATATATAATATATATATATATATATATATATATATATATTCAATTTTAATTGTGATTTTAAATGAAATTTAACAAAGTCCAATAACGTGACTGAAGAAAGGTAGCGTCTTATACCAACCAAAAAGAAGAAGTAATTAAGACAGGTGCCGTATCGATAAGTGACAGTCGATACGACACATGACTTAATTAACAATTGTCTTGTCAAAAATATTGCCGGCCACATGGTGATATTAAAATATAACAAATTTAATTATTTAATTTAAGCTTTGTTTGCCATCTTCCTCTAAGTAAGAGATGCGTTTTGGTTTGTGTTTGGAAAACAATGTGTAGTTCCACATCTACAATAATTTACACTAAGAAATAGTGTCAACTTTAAGGTACTATTAAAAATAACATCATTAATTACGATGATTGTAAAGAATGTTTTTCCATTACAACAAGTTCTGATGAAGCCCAAAATTATGTGGCGAAAGCTTGACTTTAATAAAAGACACTCATTGAAGCACCCGTTTTTATTGCTTCCTTAGTATTGGGTCGTTCCCGGTTACCTTCAACTGTCTGTTGTTTACCAGTAGCCCGTTACTGTCCTTGATATTTATATATATATATATATATATATATATATATATATATATATATATATATACACAAATTACACCACCAAGACAGTACCATTTTACTAACAAGTTAAAAGACTAGCGTATTATATCAATTAAATCACCTTGTCACCCATAAAAATACACCAGACAGCTCCCTGAACAGTTTCTTTACCAAGAGTAGACTTCTTACCTAATCATGATAAGCATTCACATTTCGCATTTCTGCTGAGGTCAGGCTTTAGTATTATGCAGATTTACTCAAATATCTAACTTCCAAATTGTTCTTGACTGATGAATCCAAAAATTGTAATGAAGTAGCAGCTGCTACTGTATCAGAAAATAGCACAGAGCTCCAAGCAATACTGACGCACAAAATCATTGTAAAACCACAAATGAAAAACAAATACTAATATTATCAGATTCATTAAGTTCTTTACAGGCCATTTAACATGTTTATCCTACACACATTAATCTATTTATAATTAAAGACGCATTGCAACAGCTTCAATTTTCTGGGAAAACCATATTATTTATGTGGGTCCCATTACATGCCTGAATAACTGGTAATGAGCTAGCAGACAAAATAGCGTTTGAAGCAATAAACGATGTGAACATTCCTACTACAAAAGGTATACCAATATCTGATACTAAAACTTTATTCAAGACACATATAAATAAAATCTGGTAAGAAATATCGAAGGATGCTGAAAGTCCACTGGACAGCGCATATGAGCAACGAGCAAGTCCTACACAAGATGGGTACCGACAGAGAACTCTTAAAAATAATGAAAACACGGAAAACCTCATATTTATGACACATATACAGAAATGAGAAATACCAGCTAATGCAGCTTCTTATAGAGGGGAAGGTAGAAGGAAAACGTGGTCCTGGTAGACGGCAGGCGTCCTGGTTGAAGAACATTCGTGGGTGGACTGGTTTAGATTCTCAATCTTTAATAAGAAAAGCCAGAGACAGAAATGATTTTCGAAAAAAATGCAAAAAAGTATTTTTGAAGTGTGTATATTTTAGGCAATTCCTAGCTGAGCGCTTTCGGCTTTATAAAGCCATCATCAGAGCTATGCTACAATAAAATGTTCTTAAAAGTACTAATTGGTAAAGATTATAATTTTTAACTTACGTCAATTTTTTAAATACCACTACAAAGGAGAGATCTCATTTCCTTATATTTCAAAATTATGATTTTTTTAGTTGTTGAAATTTGTTAAAACATATAAAAAACATATAAAAAGCCGACACTGGACTTCACAAACACGTTAAAAACTTGAAAAATTTTTTGTCATGGTACGGGTGTAAGAACCCGACCATTGATTGATGTGAGGATGTAGACAGAATAGAACTAATGAAATCAAATGTCGGTCCTTTTAAACGATTATTCAAAAGTGACAGTTGACAAATGTCATATATAGGAAATAGAGACTGTTTTTTTAAATTCTTACAAAATTATTTAATAGTTTGGAATTACTAATAGTCATCAAAGACTTTCTAAAAATTAAGTTTTTAAATTAAATTTTATGTGTTCATCACATCATACAGAATGACATTAGTTTGTAAATTCACTCAAGTCATTGCTCAAGGTCAATGTATGTTCAATCTGACAGCTATCCTTAAGAAACAAGGGCTCAAATTGTTCAACAACAATATAAAGAAGAAACATGGTATTAATGTTACGTTATCTGATACTTAAGTGTATTGAGAATTGTATCTCTTGATGGAAATTTGTAAGAAATTTGCATAAATTTTTTAAGAATGTATTTTCATGTTTCAATTAAGAACAACTGTCAAATGAATTACAAAATGTTGTAAATTTCTAATAAAGTTTAAAATTTGTTTAAAAATATAAAAGTATGAAAAATATATAATAAGATTGCCTGAGGTCACCCTTCTTTCTCTAAAGTCTCCCATAATAATTTAAAAAGAGGTTTATAATTGCAATTGAGGTTGATTTGTGTGTTAAAGCAACAATCAGGGTTTAGTTTCATTTCTTTGGATATCTCAAGATCTTCCAAGAGATTCATGGGTCTAAAGTTTTTATTGGGAATGTTGTGTAAAATTTTACTGTTTTCAGAAGGAGAAAAGGAATGATTATTAAATTTAATGTGATATCCAAAGTTTGATTTTTCTGGGTTATTGAGGTGTTCTTTGATTCTTTGATTCAGAGTTCTCATTGTTCTACCTACATAAGTCATATTACAGTCACCACAGGACAGCTTGTAAATACCACTTTTGTTTAGTTTGTCAACTTTGTCTTTGGTCTTGCTGAAGATGGACTTGATGTTATATTTGGTTTTAAAGGAGATGTTTAAGTCACTGATTTTATTAACAAGTACTCTTGAAATTTTTTCTGAAATTGGTCCTAAGTAAGTTAAGGATCTGTATATGAAAGTAGTGTTGGATTTTTTATCAACATTAAAAGCTTGGTTTAGTCTCTTTTTGAGTATAGATTTTCTAATGACTTTATCAACAGTAGTAGAAGGAAAACCATTGTTGTTTGCTATCTGTTTAATGATGGAGATTTCTTTATTGTAATTTTCTTGAGACATAGGGATATTAAGAAGTCTGTGGACATAACATTGAATAGCTGCCATCTTGTGTTGAAAAGGGTGATTTGAGGATGTTGGTATCATATGGTCAGTTTGAGTAGGTTTTCTGAATATTGAAAATTATAGTGTAGGCAAAGAAGAAGAGGAGGAAGCATTCTTTTTGATAGTTAGGTCTAAAAAGGTGATAATGTTGTTGCTTTCTACTTCTAAGGTAAAATTAATTGCAGGATGTAGATTATTAATTATTGACAAAATATTGTGAGGTTCTGAAGGTGGGCCTTCTATAAAGGCTAAAATGTCATCCACATATCTGTACCATAGGATTATTTGTGGTTGAGAATGAACAAAGTTAGTTTCGAGAGAGTCTAGAAAAAGATCTGCATTTTTGTGAACATTTGTTTTGGTCAATGTTTTTTCTTTGTAGAAGGTTATTGATGATTGGAATGGTGTCTAATCTGGGAACATTGGTGAACAGATTTGTTACATCGAAAGAGACCATAGTGAAGTTATTCGGAAGAGTATGTGAAGAAATTTTGGAGATTAAATCTAAAGTGTTGGCAATAGTATATTTGGGAGTGTAATTAAGTAGATCTAGTAGAAGAGTGTTGATAAATTTTGCTAGTGAAGCTAGTGGGGTATTGACAAAACTAACTACAGGTCTTATTGGAACATTAGCTTTATGAATTTTAGGGAGACCATAAAGTCTTGGTATTAAAGGATTGCTAGAAATGAAAGTTTTGGGGTTAGTTCCAAGTTCTTGAAAAAAATTAGTTGCATTAAAAATGTTTGATTTTAGATCATTTATAAGTTTATTCATTGGGTTCTTGTTAAGTCGAATAAATGAGTTGTTGGATAGAAAAGATTCTACTTTGTTAACATAATCACTATTGTACATGATTAGAAGACAGTTTCCTTTGTCAGCTTTTGTTATTATAAGTTTATGAGTTTTAATTTTATTAGAAATAGATTTAACCAGTTTAAATTGTGTATGAAAAGTTGACATAACCTTATTGTTAGAATAGTATTTTTGATAAGACTGATTTAGTGCAAAAAGACAAGACATTTTTAAGTTGGTTTTTACAGTGTTTGTGATGTTTAAACTATCTATGATGCTATCAATCTCTACACAGAGTAACTCAATATTATTTAAATCAGGTTTAGTTTTAATACAAAATTTGAGACCCTTACTTAAAAAATCAAGTTCTGGTTTTGTAAAATTGCAATTTGACAAGTTTTTAACCCTTTCATGAAATATATGATAAGAAGAGGATTGTTGACTCACCTGATTTATGTTGTTATTATTATTTTTATTAAAAGGATGTTGTTGATTATTACCTGATCGATCAGATTTTAATTTGTTTAGTTTTTTATTAAGTCTTTCATATTTAAGGTGCTTACTCAATGATAAATCATCTTGATGTTCTTGAAGAGCTTGTTGAAAGTCCGAAAAAGAAGAGGTTACCCCTGCAATCCTATTATATAATATTTTAAGTTCGATGTTGATATTGTTGATCTTGGCATAATGTAGACAAATTTCTTTTCTAGAAAGAAAACACCTTAGAAAAGAAATTGTTACACACACGTACATTGTACTAAATTTTTGTAAGTCATGACTTTTAATATGTATCTTATTTTCTCTATTTGTATCGTAAATCTACCGCTAATTTATTCTAGTGGTTGACGCGGATCCTTAAATTTTGAGTATTCATTATTCAATTTTATTACAGTTAAAAACATGTTACTACTTAATAAATTAATTAATAAGCAAAAAGTTTTAATAAATGTACTATATTTTTAAAATCAGAGTTTAACAACTTTTCAAATGAAGTGTCACATGATCCACTTTGCTATAAAAAACAATTGAGAGTGTGGCTCTCACGTGATGGAAGTTTATTAAAATACCAAAATTTTGAGACTGTTAGATAGTAAGAAGTTTAAAAATCGACGTGTCATTGTATAATGAACAAACACTGATTCCATGGCATAAAAATATCCGCTAATTGGAAACTACATAGTATAGCTCCATGCGGTAGACATATCCAGTATTATAAAGTTTTATTATATTAGGTGTAACCTTCACTATAATAATAAAACTTTGACAACGATGTTTTGTTTAAAACACATTTTTTTGTTAATCAAGACGTATCTACAATCTGCTAATTTGCATAAAGTTGTTATAAATAAGTTCAAAACCAGCTCATTATAAAGCAAATCTCTTTGATATCGTTGTAACGCTCATGTTTACAAAGCGTGAAGTTTCATACCTGTTTCGCACTAGGAAATTAATGCAATGCTAGAAACGTTATACATTTCAAAGTGAAGTGTGTATGGTAAACTGTTTCCATAAAATTCTTTGAAGTTAACAAATGTAGATGTCGGTGAAAATCCTTTTGGTAACTACCGCAACAATGCATTGTTCAGGGAAAACTTTTCTAAAGATAGTTCTAATCTCTTTTATTTGGCATTTAAAGTTCTTTATTATTCTTTATCACACAATATTTTTATTATTTTTTAGTGGCATTTTGAGCGTAATTTTTTGTTGGGTTAGAAAAAGCTAAAAGAATTTAAAAGTGGGTATATTTGGAACATTTATAATTGGCTGTTATTAATTAAAATTTTTTAAGCACTAAAAGTGTCTGGAACATAATTTAAATAACTGAGTATAACATGTTTGTACTAAACCATTATTTCCGCTCATAAGGAAATTACGCGATAATGGGCCAAGTCGTTCTAACATTTCACAGAAAACATGATCCTCTTTAGAAAATGTAGTAAATTTTCGCAATTTTCAGAATTTATGTAGTTTAGAGTTTCATAAATTGTTTTTAAAATAAGCTTTTACGTTTTTAGAGGGGTGGTGTTGGAGATTCCCGGCGCGAAGGAATAACAAATGACAAGTACGTATGGCAAGCGATATACTACCAAAGCAAATACTGATATAATTCTGAAAATGTTTTCTTGTGGTATTTATGATATACAGGGTTAGGATAAAAAATAAAACCAACTTATCTTAAAAACATACGTTATTCATGAAACTTTGTATGAAAGTGTAATAACACATAACATACCTGATGCCATATTTTTATTGCTACTCTACTTCCTGTTTCATACGTCAAAACAACTATCAAAGTATTAATTTTTTTAGATATCTTCTAAAAAATATTGAATTTTGGCGCTTTGTAATCAATGTCCTCTGGTAATTATCGAAAATTAGCATTATTATCTTTGAAAAACTTAGTTTGAAATTGTTAAGGACAAGTATATTAGTCAAATTAACATTGATCGGATTGATCGTTCACAGTTTGTGATCGGTGTTAGTGTGTTATAAAATTTTAAAATTTTACAATGGAAATTAAGACAATTGGTAAAGGCCATCCACCCGATCGAGGAAAAACCATTAATGTTTTTAATACTATGGATTTGGATATTGAAGAGGAAAAACACAGCTAAGTGAAAGAACAAGTCAAAGTTTCATGGCTTTACAGATATTAAAACCACAACCAAACAACTTTTTTCTAGCTTTTAGGTAAGCGATATTAAGAGTACTATTGTAAATCAGTCGTTAATAACACATAACAAAAATAAATATACACAAAGAGATCAAGGGCCATATTTTGTTAATTTACAAAATAAAGATGGAAATATTGGTAGGTTACACAAAATTGAAACAGCACGATTAATACTAAATGCAGAACCTACATTAAAAGGTAATAAAATTAATATTAGCGTCATTAGTAAAAATAAAGTTAGAATTGAATGTAACTCCTATAAAAGTGCAAATATCTTAATACAAGCTAAAAACATATTAGACAAAAATTAGGACTTAGCCCTTTAAACATTTTAGTTAAAAAAAGTGGTGTAATTAAAGGAGTCAATAAAGTTATTTCAGAAAACGAATTAATAGACATCATTGTTTGTAGATACAGTAATTTTAAGGTATTAAATATAAAAAGAATGAAAAGAAAATCAAACGAAGAGTTGATAGAGACGGGTACTATAGCGGTGTCTTTCAGAGGACAAATCATAGCAAAACAAGTTTTCATTGAGAGAATAATATACCAGGTAGAACCTTATATACCCAAAAATACAGTGTCTCAACTGTATAAGATATGGTCATGTTACGCCACAATGTAGGGGACAAAAAGATGCAGAAAATGTGGACAAGAACATGAATCTGAAGCATGCGACTTAACAGAGCCTACCTGTATATTTTGTTTTGGAAAACATCACGCATTAGACCGAGCAAAATGTCCTAAATTTAAGAAACAAAAGGGTATCAAAATACTTATGGTAAATGAAAATGTGACATTTGAAGAAGCAAAATTAAAATACAATAATAGCTACACATCAGCTATAAAAACATCAAATGTAGGTAATAGATCTACAATTACAATCAAACGAAAATGGAGCAAAGCTACACAAATTAAGTCTGTTTACCCATATTCGGAAGAACATGAAAATACCTTAAAAAATCTAGCACCTCTGAGTACCCACCTCTACCAATTCCTAAGAACATTCTCAGATAAACAAAAATCTTAGTGAAAATATATTAACAATATTTAAAAATATTTTAGGTAAAAATTTTTTGCTAACAGAAAATAAACAAATTTTGAAAGAATTTAAAGACAGCCTAGAGAAAATTTTAAATGTATCTAACAAGTAAAAAAATCTTACAATGGAACTCACAATCGATAATACACAATAAGGGACATGTTGCAAAATAAATATTGGAAAATAATTTTTTAGCTATATATACATATATAACGGTATTTTAGGCGGTACGCCCTTCCGGTAGGGATCTATGGAGGAGTATCACCGAGCCGCAAGCCCTTGCGTACTGCTTCATCATAGGCCAATCAGACACCAGCATATTCTGGTCTAAGCCGCAGATTCATCTAGAATTTTAAACTGCTGCGTTAGTCTTTTTGTTTTCTGTACACCGAGCTAGGGATCGAACTCACATCCACTGAATCACTCGTAGTGAAGCGAATGAGAAACCGGCCGTCCAGCCCGCTTGGCTATCTGACCGACTTTTTAGCTATATTACTGAGTGAAACTTGGTTGAAACCAAATACAAACATAAACTTTTCTGGATATAATATGTATATATATAGGGTGAAGTAAGGTATATTCGTGATATAAGTAAATTCGTGATAAATTTCTAATAATTCGTCACGATCTAGCCTATTGCCTTATAGCAGCAGTTTTGTTGCAGTCTCTAGCGAAAAGACTCGACAACCTTCCCCACCACTGCAAGTCAAATTGCAAAGCTCTGTTGAACCGGGATAAAACTTATTTTTCAGTGTTATTCCTTGTGTTGACGAGAGAGCTTGAAATCTGAAGTGCATTCGCTGTTTTATTATTTATGGTGAATATTGCAAAGGTAAGTTTGTAAAAATTACGTATGATGTTGTTTATAAGTTGCTTAGTACCCCCGTTAAGTTATACAGGCAATTTTCGCCAACAGTTTTCTGAAATAGCTTAAGTTGTGAGGCGGTTTTCTTACGCATTTTAACGTTTGTTTGCGCGGGAAAATGTAACTAATTATTCGCGGTGTATTTACTCTAATTTTATTTGGATTTTTATCATAGATATAATAAATATGTGAACTATAAATATTAAATAATAAATATTATGAAGATTTTCTAACATCCAGGGTATCACAAACTTACTTGTGTCTTTTTTTTTAGAATTCAAAATGCTTAAATATGCAAAGGAAAATATCGCCAATATGAGATCTCCGATTTATTAGAAGCCTCAAGACTTGTAAGAGTAGAGAAACTATCCATCTACAAGGCAAGTAAACAAAGTAGAATAGCCTGGAGTACACTGAAATATTTTTTAAGTAGAAATGAAGATGACAATCACCAAGTTGCCAAACTAGGAACGCCGTTTGCTCTTACTACAGAAGTTGAAATTCAGTTGTTTAATTAAATCATAAAAATGCAAGAATTGGGTTTTGGTTTGACGGTGCAGATGATAAGAAAGATAGCCTTTCAACTTGCACAACGTACGGAGAGAGATCACTTCTTCAATAAAGAAAACGAGTCTGCTAGTAAATGGTGGTGGGCTCAGTATAAAAAGCGATTCAATCTAACTCTGCGTGTTCCTGAAAATTTGGCTGCATACAGGGCTTCAATGTCAAATAATGAAATACTGGGGGATTTTTATACAAAATTAGAAACATTAATGGTTAGACTTGGAGTTCAGAATAATTCAGATCGTCTCTGGAATTGCGATGAAACCGGACTATCTTATGTGGTCAAACCAAGTAAAGTCGTTACCTCGGTTGGAAAACGTTATGTCTACAAAAGAGCATATGCAGATAGGGGCGAATCTCAAACCATGATGGGATGTATTTGTGCCAATGGAACATGGATTGCACCGTTGATAATTTTCAAAGGGGTTCGATGGAACGATAATTTAAAGAAAGATTACCTACCAAATACACAAGTAAAACTTTCTCCAAAAGGATGGATCAACAGTGAGATCTTTTTGGAGTGGTTTCAATTTTTTATTGCCTTAATTCCCTCTGCCCGACCAGTAATTTTATTAATGGATTCCCATGCATCACACATCAATCCGGAAGTTATATCTCTTGCGTCTCACAATGGTGTTTATTTATTTACATTTCCAGCCCACACTATCCATCTGTTACAGCCACTTGATGTAGGTGTTTATAAGTCATTAAAGGCTCACTGGGCCAAAAGCTTAAATGTTTATATGAAAGATAATGCAGAGAAGCCCAATAGAACCAATTTTCACACCATTCTAAATCCGGCATACATTTCAAGTTTTTTCCGCATCAAACATTACAAATGCGTTCAGAAAATCTGGGATATGTCCCTTTGATAGCCATGCCATTCCTAAGGAAGCTTTTGCACCTTCTCTACTCACTTCTAATGAGATACCTAATCAACGTGCAGGAGCTCCTACGCAACAAAATCCATTTAGAAACATATTGTCTCTTCCAACAAAGCCAGTTGCTGCAAATCCGAATAGAAAGAAGCCCGATTCAAGAGCAAAGTGCCTTAATTCTAAAAGTGGTGTGCCTTCTTCAATAAGCGATACAGCATCTACGTCATCACCATGTGTATTAGGCCTCAATCCTGAAAGTGTTATTCTTTCTTCACCAATTCATGCACCATCTATGTCATCATCCTGTGTTCTAGCCCCAACCAATAAAAAAGCGGTTTCTGGAAGATAATGATTGGGATTGCGGAATGTGTGGTAATAGTTATTCACTAGATGTCAAAAGAAAAAATGGTGCCAAGTGGGTCCAGTGTTCCTACTGCCTGATTCCATACAATGTTATGTGCCAATCGTCTGATGCCGAAGAGGATGTTTTTATGTGCGACATGTGTGGAAACAATGAAGACACCATTAATGATTCTGAAGAAGATTAAGTTGTTTGTCTACCACCTGTTTTTGTTTTTAATTTATTTAGTTTTGTTTTATTTTTTCAAAATATGGATTTACTTTTCTTGTAAAGAATTTTAATTTTGTTTTTATTTGTTAAGAAATTACCTAATTTTACCTAATAAATAAATTTTTATTATTAAAAAAAAAATTATGCACACAAATTGGAATGTCACGAATTTACCTTACCTGTATCACGAAATTGAATATCCATGTCACGAAATTACCTTACCTGAACAAAATTTAAAAAAATACATAAATTATTAAACTTTATAATATTTTACACAAAATAGTAACTTGCAGTTGTTACTGAATGATAAGTCTCCTTTTTGGTAATATTTTTACGGTATAAAATTAAAACCTTTAACCGCATTAATTAAATAACCTATAATTATCACGAATATACCTTACATCACCCTATATATATATATATATATATCTATATAATATATATATATATATATATATATATATATATATATATATATATGGACCAGACAGTTATGGAGGAGTAGCAATATTAATACACAAAAAGATTAATTTTTGGAATAAAATACATTTTTATAAAATAAATAGTGTAATAAATAGTGTTAACTGAAGAAATTGATATAGATATAGATAGAGATATGAAGAAAAGATATATATGATATATATACTATATATATATATATATATATAGCGAAACAATATGTCAGGAAGCACTTCTGGAGCAAAACATTGGTATGAACATTATCGGAGAGTTAATTAACAATATACGATACGCTGATGACACGCTAATAGTAACAGATAACCTAGCAAATTTACAGTTTTTGATGGAAAACATAAACACTCATACCAATAAGTATGGTCCTAAAACTGAACATCAAAAAGACTAAATTCATGATTGTAACAAAGAAGCTATACACCAATGTGAATTTAACCATAAATAATCAGCCAGTTGAAAGAGTAACGTCCTACAAATATTTAGGGGTTTGCTTCACTGATACTAATGACCAGACAAGAGAAATCAAGAGGCGAATAGAGATAGCGAGACAATCGTTTGTCAAAATGAAAAAGTTCCTATGCAGCCGGGACATAAATATAAACTTAAGAGCGAGAATGTTAAGGTGCTATGTTTTCTTCGTTCTGCTGTACGACATGGAAGCCTGGACGCTGAAAAAGATAAACATCAAAAACATTGAGGCATTCGAGATGTGGTGTTACAGGAGAATGTGGAAAATATCATGGACAGAAAGAGTAACAAATCAAGATGTTCTGCTGAAGATATGGAAGGAATGCGAAGTCATAAAAACCATACAAACGAAAAAACTGGAATATCTGGGCCACATAATGAGAGGAGAAAAGTACACTCTGCTTAGACTCGTAATCCAAGGAAAAATCTCGGGAAAGAGAAATGTGGGACGTAGGAGGATTTCCTGGTTGCGAAATTTAAGGGAGTGGTATGGGTGCAGTTCAATACAGTTGTTCAGAGCTGCAGCCAACAAAGTAAAGATTGCTGTGATGGTAGCCAACCTTCGATAGGAAACGGTACTGCAAGAAGAAGAAATACTGTAATGTATATTTCAGTACAAGCCAATTTAAAAAATAATATTCTAAATTTATACTCGCAAAGCCTAAATTATATATATCATAAAAATGAGTGGGTCAGGTTATTCAATAGTTGTAGCAAACCATTTTTAGTGGGGAAGACTTCAATTGTAAACTTACTAGGACTATTTTACTCATCCTAAGATTTTCACATAATCTGACCAATCACAAACCAAAGACAGCTTGTATTATCTCGAAAACACCAACTGTCTTTTAATTCTGATTGGTCTATCAGCTTCGTGTTTTCAACGACGTAACCATGGATACCGATCGCAAAGCAAAGTTTGACGTTTGCCAAAAAAATTATTGTAGCTGTATACGTCAAAATGAGTCGTTTCGGTGGTACTTCAAACGAAGTTATAAACCAAAACATTTAAGAAAATATACCGAGTAACACAAGAAAATCTAAATCTTATATATGGAGACAATTTATGATGTTCTGTGTGGATCGCAACTACAAATTAGATGCAGAAAATAACAACGAAAGACTAGCATTCATTCTAAAAGACTGTTATTATTAATTATTATTAATTTATGGTTACCTAGATCAAATGTGTTATTATTAAATTCAGTAGAATGGGGGACAAGGAAGGAGGCTTCACGAGATCAATAGTGCCAACATCAACTGCAAAAGAAACACTATTGACGGCGTTCCCTGGAAACGTCTACTAGTAGACGGCTAATCCTTCCAACACCGGACCAAACCAAATCAGATGGCAAAGATCAAGCCACAACGGTCCTTTTTAGAGCCAACACTGACAGTAGCGCGCATAAATATCGAGGACATCACTACAGCCAAACAAGACATCTTATCAGAATTCTGCAAGAACACGAAATATGAGGTATTGTGCATCCAGGAAACCCACAGAGACCTAATTGCAGCAAGACCAAAAGTTTCTGGTATAAAACTGATTGCGGAGATACCACACAATAAGCATGGGAGCGCGGTATTCGTGAGAACTCAAACCATAGTCTCATCTGTGGAAACAACAAATGTACACGGTATAGAGATAATATCCACTAAAATCGGAAAATGCACAATAACCTCGGTATACAAGCCCCCAAACCAGCCTTTTATATTTTCACCCCTAACTAATTTTCAATCACAAGCCAATCAGCTTGTACTGGGAGACTTAAACAGTCACAGTTTACTCTGGGCTATGCAGATTCGGACGCAAATGGAGACGCAGTAGAAGCATGGGCCGAAACGAGTAGCCTCACGTTAATCCATGATCCTGAACTTCCACCATCTTTTCATAGCAAAGTTTGGAAAAGAGGATATAACCCGGATATCTGTTTTTCAAGCAACAACCTCGAAGACCGATGTACCAAAGTAGTATATGGCCCCATACCAAAAACTCAGCATAGACCAATTAGTATAAATATCTTCCCAATTGTCAGACCACAAGCTATTCTATTCAGAAGGAGATTTAACTTCAAAAAAGCAAACTGGCAAAAGTATGCAGACATGCTAGATTCTGAAGGTACTCAAAAATGTGTCTAGGAAACTAGGATGTAGACAACAATACGTTCCCGGGATGTACAGCGAGTCCAAAGAACTAATGAGAACCCTCTATTCCACTGACCCTTTTAGCCAAGAAACGGTTGACTGCGGGGCAGTACTACTTCAACAGCTAAGTCAAGCCAGACAGAAAAAGTGGATTGAGACCCTGGAAAAAGTGGACATGAGACATAGTAGCAAAATAGCATGGAACCTTGTAAAAAAACTCAGCGGTGATCCAAAAGAACATAAACCACCTTGCAAGGTTACAGCAAACCAAGTCGCTACTCAACTCCTTACGAATGGAAGAACTACTAACCGATATAAGGACCCAAACACTAGGAGAAGATAGGATTCGGAGACAAACCACCTAGGAACTCCTTTTACACTAAAAGAACTCCACGACGGTCTCGCCTGGTTAAAAAACGGGAAAGCTGCAGGTGTAGATAATATATGCATTGAACAAATAAAGCATATAGGCTAAGGAGCAAAAAACTGGATCTTGCAATTTTATAACACGTGCTGCAAAACCTGCAAAATTTCAAAATCATGGAGGAAATCTAAAGTAATAGCCTTGTTAAAACCAAGAAAGGATCCAGAAGACACCAGTAGCTACAGACCTATTTCGCTATTGTGTCACTTTTTAAACTATACGAGAGACTCATACTCGCTAAAATAGAAAAAATTGTCGACAAGCACCTCATCCCACAACAAGGAGGATTCAGACCTGGCAAATCTTGCACCGGTCAAGTCCTCGCATTAACAGAACACATTGAAGAGGGCTTTGAAAAAAACTTATAACAGGGGCTGTTTTTGTAGATCTGACAGCAGCCTATGACACAGTAAGGCACAAAACATTGCTCTGCAAATTATACGACACTCTCAATGAGCACCATCTGGGAAAGGTCGTATATTCCTTACTGCAAAATAGACGTTTTTTTGTTATGCTGGAGGGTAAAGTAAGTAGGTGGAGAGTTCAAAAAACGGCCTCACACAGGAAGTGTTTAAGCACCAATGCTCTTCAATATATACACAAACGACTAACCTACTCCGATCGAATCCAAGCACTTCCTCTATGCTGACGATCTTGCAATATGTGCTCAAGGAAATAGTTTTGAAGAAGTGGAGGAGAAACTCAAAACTGCCTTAAAAACAATGACAGCGTACTACCTGCAGAATTCTCTGAGACCCAATCCCTCTAAAACCCAAGTCTGCGCTTTCCACCTTCGCACAAAGGAAACCAAGCGAAAACTCCAAATTGTGTGAAATGGTAATACATTAGAACACACAAACCAACCTATGTATCTTGGAGTAACTCTGGACCGGTCCCTTACCTACAGACAACATTGCATAAAAAGGAAGAGGGAAAGTAACAACTAGGAACAGCATACTCAGAAAGCTAACGGGAAGTAAATGGGGCGCACGTCCTGGCTGAATATGCATGCACCGTTTGGAGCAGATCTCCCCACACCAAACAAGTTGATACCGCGCTAAATGAGACATGCAGGATAGTAACGGGGTGCATGAAACCAACGCCACTTTCAAATCTATATAGTGCAGCGGGTTTTGCAGAACCCTTAACACGCAGAGGCGCTGCAGGAACACATAGAAAAACCTAAACAGATCGCGGACGATCGGCATGCCCTATACAAAGCTCGAACACCACGAAAGCGACTGAAATCTAGGAAAAGCTTCCTTGGAACAGTGAAGGATGAACCGCCTGATTATTTTCCACTTCCCCACGTTCAATGAACCGGCCAGACGCTAGACTTTAAAACGTGGAAACCTTGAATAGGATAAGAACGGGGTTGCTATAGTAAAATCAAACATGGCAAAATGGGGAAAAATAAACCAAGATGATGTGAACTGTGACTGTGGAGAAACACAGAATATGAAACATCTTCTTACATGCAGAAACTGTCCTCATCGATATAACCTTGAAGATTTGTGGCTCGCCAACAAAGATGGAACCGACGTAGCCCGATACTGCACCGAAATTTTATGAATAACATGTCTGGACAGGATAAAGTAAAGAAAGTAAGTAATAATAAATTCCTTCCTCTCATTCTACTGAATTTTTGACCTATCACTTTGTTCATGAAATAGTCTAATAAAATACCACTCGTGATTTAATTTAGCTTATAAGTCTGTCTTTTATTTCTAAACTCAACTGAGTTTCCTAAAGAAAAACCACTCGTCCTACGGACTCGTGGTGTTTTCAAGCAACTTAGTTTCGTTTAGAAGTAAATCGAAAAACTTATCGCGAAAATTGAATCACTAGTGGTATTACTATTGAAAACAACACTTATTGATGTGCATGTGTACAATCTATACTGGGACCGCATTGTGCATCAGACCAACCAGTGGCGCATAATAGATCGAATCTCATAGTTAATAAACTTACTAGGCAAACAACACTTCGTCATGAGAGGTGCCAAATCCGTTATGTGAATTTTAAAAAAATTTTTTATTTGACAGTTCGATTCCATTTTTACCGCCCTATCGATTGGTATTATCCGTTTTGTGAAATTCGACCTAGAACTTGCACTTGCTTATCCTTTATGTGTTACAGTCGTTATAGCAAGATCCGTTATGTGTTTGAAATAACACATAACGGATTTGACAGTTCTTCATACCTACGTGCACGACGCAAGAAATGTGTTCTCGTAGTGAAAAACTGTGTTAAAATAATTGAAAGCTTATTTCACATTAAAATCAGTGTTATAATAAATATAGTGGTAAGTACTATTTATTGTTTTCCTAATAAAACTAAGTAAGCACCTACTTAAAAATGACATCGCAAAACTAACCTCAAATTTATCCTTTTTGTGTGCATTGGCAGTGGGATACTAAATCTAAACGTTCGATGTTCTTCCTAAGGTGCTATAAAACTGCAATGAGGCATTTTTTGCGTTACCGGCACATACCGGCACACAGATACCTACAGGTGAATTCATTCTAGATGCAGAGACTGGCATTCTCAAACTCGTAGATGTTAGAAAATTTGTCGACTCGAACAATTGTTACTTGGATGAAGTCAGTGGTCTATTTTTACCGAACGAACCATCTGAGGTACCTGAAAACTTCGATATTGACGATAGTAGCGGCTCCGAGACTTCCGATACTGAAAATGTTTCTGAAAAATCGAAATAAAAATAAGATACAACGGGTTCTAGGTCAAAAATACAACAGCCGTAAAAGGAAATGCATTGCTGATGACAACAGTAAATCCAAGTCTTACTATGACATGCATACAGGAAGGTCTATAAAAAACAAACAATGTTTACATTCTGCAACCGCTAAGTCTAATAGGAGCTTTCTCTGCAAAATCCACAAGGAAAACAATTCCTGTAGCTGGCTGTATACCACGTATCACAAAAAAGAGGTTAATCTTTGTAAGTGGGTATATTTATTTAAAAACCCTTAAAAGGGCTACATCAAAAAAACAAATGTTTTCGGACTAAACAGTCCATCATCAGGTTTAAAATCTGCCTAAAATAAGTACAAAACCATTTAGTTAAAACAAACGTGATTATGAAATTTTGACTATGGTTAAAAAAGCAAAATGGCTATACTTACTAGGTTAAAATGCCTGAGCCACCAAAATACATGGGTAAAAACCCTTTAAATTACTTATTGTTATCAAACATTATACATCTTGTTGTTAAAAAACTGTGATGTTCATTATTAAATTAGATATGGCTTCAGGTAACATACATTGTAAAAAGTTTTGAGTTCCAGAGCCGGGGAGAAAACCTCAACGCACGGAGAACAGCTGGAAACTGATTTACAATATACCTATGAAAGGTGTCATAAACAAAAATGTCAATGTAACATAGAACTATATTAGTTATACCTAGTATTATTGCAGCCAAAAGATTCAAAAGTTGTTTAGATGATTTTAAAAAATAATAACAGCAATATTGGTGTTGGGATTTAAAATTTGGGTTATAATCGATGTGAAATCACCAATGGTGTTAAAGTCATGTTTGAGAGGATGACCTGTGTATTAGGCAACCTATGTTGCTTTTTGTCGTATGGAGTATGGTCTAAAAGTGTATTTTGTGTTAGATTAGCTTATACATATGAAAATTATCCTTTTATGTTTATCACATCTAGGACAGGTAAAAATTTTTAAATAGTAAATATTTAAAGCTAATATAAGACCTTGTATTTAAATGACTTTTTAAGAATGTTAGTATGGTGAGAAATTAATGAAAACAAGTTTGGTAAATTGAAAATCTACAGTCTGAAGAAATCAGAGTTATAACCTATGTGATTAATTTAAAATTGAAGAGGCTGAGTTCTTCAGAGACTTGATGAGAAATAGAGAAAAAGACTGAAGAAGGAGGGGATGGTTAAAGGAGAAAAGGAGTTAATCAACAATTAGAGATAACAGGGGTCCTGGGTTTTTAAATAAATATACCCACTTACAAAGATTAACCTCTTTTTTTTTCTGCAGATTGATATCAGAAGACAGACGGCAATCCCTTTTCAAATATTTCTAGTCTCTTGGTACCTGGGAAGCAAAGAAAGCATACCTCAACAATCTTATCCGCATGCGCCCCGTGATCAGACGACGTAAAGAGTGTGTCATTGATAATCAGCATTCAAATTTAGCATTCGACTATTTTCTTCCAGAGGACGAAAATATACCTGTAAGAGTCTGTAAAAAATTTATAATGCACACGTTAGACTTGCAGGCTGAAACCGTCATGGAATAGATCAAGACGTTTCAGGCGGAACAACCTGAAAATGGGACAAGCCAAGACCTGAGAACTAGACATCAAAAGCGAACGACCAAGACAATAACGACTGTGACTAATAATGCAGAAAAGCAGCAATCTGTTAAGGAATGGTTAAATTAATTACCAAAAGTAAGCAGTTACTACTGTCGAGCATACACTAACAGGATGTACGTTTAAGATACCTTCGAGAGTAAGGCTCACATGCACCGGATCTATCTTATTTGGTGTCAAGACAACACGAAACCAAAAGCTAGCAAAATGGTCTTCTACATGGTATTAGAATCAGAAAAGGTTTCCATCTTCAAACCTCGGAAAAACTAGTGCGATGTGTGTGTTTCCTACAAAGAACGACATACATCCGAAGAAGATTACAAACTTCACATTCTGAAAAAGAATGAAGCTATGATTGCTAAATCAGACGCTCTAAGCTTGACGGTCTTTTCAGACGTATTAGTTATTACTATGGATGTACAAAGCGTCCTACTGTGTCCAAAAATATTAGTTTCTGTTCAATACTACAAGCAGAAATTGCAACTGCACAATTTTTCTATATACTTAAACAACACACAAGATGTACACCTATACGTATGGTATGAGACGAATGGTGGAGTGACGTCCAATGAATTCACAAGCAGCGTCGTAGATTTCTTAAAAAAGCAAACGGCATATAAAAAGTTCATATTAATTTTAGACTCATTTCAGTTTCAAACCTCGTCGTACACCCAAAATGTCGAAATAGAGCAAATAATACTCGAAAAAGGACACACAATGATGGAGGTCGACAGTGTACATTCTACGCTAGAGAAGAAATTCAGGCCACCAATTTATGCTCCTGTCGACTATGTAACTAAATTGACCGAGGCCAGACCAAGACAACCAAATAATGTGCATTATTTGGACTACACGTTTTTCAAAGACTATGAGAAGGTTTGCAATTATGATTCTATCAGGCCAGGAAAAAAAGCTGGAGACCCTACCGTGAATGACATCAGACCCTACCGTGAATGACATCAGAGCTTTGCATTACACAGATGGTGGAATATATTATAAACTACGTCAGCCAGATGACTGGCAGAAACTTCCTCAGCGTGTGCGAGTAAACAGTAATAGCTTGAAATCCCTGTATACTGAAGCTCGGAAAATCGAAGGTACAAAATTCGAGAATCTCCAATCGTTGAAGCAATACCTGCACTCTGACTATCATGGTTTCTACGATAGTCTAACTCACCTTTAATTCTTATACCAAACTGATAGTGTCTGCTTTGTGTGTAACTGGAGATAAGTATTTTTATCGTTAAGTGATTTTATATTATAAAGATTTTGATCTCGGAATTGGTTCTGATTAAATTTTTGCTATAAAAACATTGTGTAAGTTTTTTTATAATTAATCTGAGGAAATTTTCTTGTAGATTTTAACACATAGTAGTCAAGTTTAGCGGTAAATTTAGCTACGTGCAAATCCTTCATATCCTCTTGTGCGTACTATCACATGCAGGAGACTTGTAATACCAAAAAAATCCGTTATGTGCAGATTTTGAGAAAAAAAATTAGTTTTTTGTTTATATGTAAAAATTACATGGAAATAAATATATATATATATATATATATATATATATATATATATATACTATATATACTTATTGACGTGGAGATACCCAACACAAATAATTTACGCGTTACGGAGACGATGGAGAATGGAAAAGTACCTAGACAGCACCTATTATTTTATCTACTACTGGTGTTATTCCCAAAAACGTCCTGGAGAACATAAAACAGCTGAGTCTAAATTAACATCACTATAAAACTATGTAAAAAGCTGTACTCCTAGCGACGTCCAGATGTATACGAAAATTTTTGGGAGATACTCCAACATACCAAGTCACCTAGGGCTCGGTAACACGGAAAGTTTTAACAGGGCTCAACCCTTTTGATACCGAAGGTATCATAGAGAATGTAGGCAGGTAGGTAGATTTTACGGATAATCAAATTCTAGGACAAGAATGCTACTCTCATCTGTTGTCTTTCTCAGTTATTTATTTTTAAGCTTGGAATATACATCGAATCCCTTTTTATGAAAGTTGTAATCAACACGGCATTGATTATGCTGGTTCTTCTGTAGTTTGATTTATTTGCGACAATAATTTATCAGTTTTAGATTTATTAAACGTAGATTTAGTTTCTCTAAAAAACTTGAGATATATTTTGTATTTCATGGCAAGAATATTGCCAGTAGTGTTCTTAAACAACTTTGAAACTTCTAAAAAATGTTCTTAATCGTTAGGACCAGGTTTTCAAAGCACGGTATCTTAGTTTTTTTCAGATGTGTAATGATTTGGTTTATGTAGAATATATTTTAAATGTTCTACAGCCATAGAATAAACATCGTCTGAATTTTTTCTTTACTTTCCGTATTTTGCACGTTTTTAATCAAGTAGGTTTTCTCAACAATGTTTTTTAATATTATTACATGCTTTACTTCTACTTGATATAAGTCAACAAACAGAAACAGCAGAGCGATTTTGAAATTTTTCTTCTGTGTCTTCCTGAAGGCTTCCCTACTGCTATACAGCTAAAAGAAAGAGCGTTTTGTTCTTTTTTAAGGCATTATCATTAAAAGAGTCACACAATAGCTTTTGATCCTGCGAAGATATTTTGTGTATTTTGCCAATACACAAAAAAGGAAACAAAAAGCAATGTATTAACTACAGGGGAATAACACTAAACACCACCTACAAAATCCTTGCAAACATCGTGCTAGAAAGAACCAAAACATACACAAAAGAAATCGTTGGAGATTATCAATGCGGATTTAGACCGGGCCGCTCTACAATAGACCAGATATTCACAATAAAACAGATAATGGAAAAATGCTGGGAGTTTGATCGTGAGCTTCATCAGATGTTCAGAGATTTTAAACAAGCATTTGATAGACTATGCAGGGACAGACTGTGGACAGCGATGCAGGAACTTGGCTTTCCAAAAAAACTAGTCCGGTGGATACGGATGTGTATGGAACGGTTACGATTTAAGGTGAGAGTTGGACAACAATACTCGGAGACATTTGAAATAAACAATGGACTAAAACAGGGAGATGCACTTTTACCACAACTCTTCAACTTAGCTCTGGAGCACATAATCAGAAGTGCAAGAATCAAAAAACCGAATACAGTATTTCATCCAGAAGGACCAAAATTACTACTGGCATTTGCAGACGATATTGATCTAATAGGAAACACGCGATTAAGGATGAAGGAGACTTTCGTAAGGTTTGAGAAGGAAGCAGAGAAGATGGGGCTCCAAATCAACGAAAACAAGACGAAATATATGTATATGAGCAGCAATAACCAAAGCAGAGACAGAATCGGTCAGAACATTACCATCGATGACTTTAACTTTGAGCGCGTTAGAGAATTCAAGTATCTTGGAACAACAATAACTGAAGACAATAACGGATCACAAGAAATAAACAACAGGATTCAGGCCGGCAACAGATGTACTTTTGCCCTCCAAAATCATACGACCCGTTGTGATGTATGGAAGCGAAATGTGGACGATAACAAAGGCAAATGAAGAAAGACTACTTGTTTGAGAAAGAAAAATCCTAAGGAAGATTTTTGGTCCGTTGCTTGATGAAGCATCAGGACAGTATAGTATACGAACTAATAAAAAACTTGAAGAACTTTACCCAGACACCAACATCATAAAAGAAATAAAGTCCAGAAGACTCCAATGGGCAGGACACCTCAGAAGACATTCTGACGAACGAACAGTAAGACTGGTGTGTGAGGAAGTCCCAACTGGAAGGAGACCACGGGGACGCCCTCGTCTCCGGTGGCGAGATAATATAGCAGGAGACCTAAGCACTAAAAGCGTGGAGAATTGGATGGACGTTGCTCAAGACAGAAAACAGTGGAGGCATGTTGTCGAGTCGGCTAAAACCCACGATGGGTTGTAACGCCACGGAGTAAGTAAGTAAGAAGATATTTTGGTAAAACATTTTTCTACACAACACTTATGGATAACAAAAAATGTCTTACATTGTACAATTTTTCCGTAAATTTTGAAAAATATTTCTGTTAACTTTATTTCTTAAATTTTGACACATTTTTTTCCAACGGTTTTTCTGAACAAGTTGCCCTTTGGCACTTTTTAACACTGCATTATTTAGCGGCTATCTTTAGGAATAGGTACTCTCAAAAACACACTTAAAAATATTACATAACCTGAATCATAGTCAGAAATTCATCAAAACAGTATTGACTTAGAGGCACACTTCTTAGTTGTTATAACACTTTACTAAAAAAAGTTTTGTACCAACATAAAAAACCGTAATATCGTAGAAAAATTTAGGAAAACATCAGCAGATCATTTATTTTCTACGGATGAAGGACCCATAGATCTATAGGCCCTTATTTTAGGCACTGCTCCAATTGCAAATGTATGTACCTAAAAGACCTGTAACACAATCATATAAATTCATTTGTCGTTGAATTTACTCACTGAATCCTAACATTAACTGTCTCCATAATCCAGGACAATTTTACATTATTTTAAATACATAATTACTATTTCAGCTTGGAAAATTACAATTAATACTAGAAAGTGAGTTCAGTACTGGCGCAGTCTATGATAACTGTGAGTGAGTTTTTAAAGTGTCCAAGAAAATTGTCAAAACACTTTTTATTACTATTTAATATGTATTATACTATTTTTTATTAAAATTTTTATATATTTTTTAAAATATTGTGGCATTAAAACTAATGTAATTCTTAAAACAAGTTTAAGTCTCGCCTTTGGTATCGACAAAGTACAAAGCGAAATAGATCAATCCAGCTAGAGTCTTTCAGAGATGGCACTAACTAAGTAAGTAGAACTTTTGAAGATAAATAAATATTGAACTTCAATCAGATTGGATCACATAGCAGAATCGAAACGAGTCTGTAAGTTGGGTGAAATAGTTGAGGAGCTTATAGCGTCTAAAGGATATATTTGTAAGTATATTAAAATCTTTGATGTAAAATATTTTATATGTTAAAAAATTTATATATATATATATTTACCATTATATTACTTCTTTGAGAAGTACAATACAGGATCTAGGATGTAGAAATATTTGACAATTCAAATGAGTAGATTCTTGAACGTACAGGTCTTATAGTTAATTAAATAAATCAAATAAAAAAGAAAAGAATCTGAAACTTCGCCATTAATTATTGCACGAAAATCAAAACTGGTGTCCATTAACCCGTAACCGGTGACGTGGAGTCTGAGAGACTTGCGAAATTAAAAACCGGTTTAAAATATTGAAGCGGACGAATCTGGATGGCCTGCGTCTAAGTACCTTTCTAAAAATAATTCATAAACCAAGCGTTTTTGTTTGATTAGTTTACGTTTAGCCGTTTGCGAGAACAGACGTTATTGGAGTCAGCGAGACTCAACGTCACCGTTAGTTACTTTTTATCGAGTGTTTTATATTTCTTCGTATAAACTATAATGGATCATCTACCAAGTACGTCACAATCGGTTAGTGTTACAGATCCGAAATTTGAAGAGAAAGTGTTAAATTGGTTCAATGATTTGGACTCTGAATCTAGTGATATTGATGATATTGACAGTGATGCGGTAATAGAAAGCAGTCATGAGTCGGCATCTGACCAGTCTGATAGTGAATCTGATCCAGAAGACAATATTCCAGAAACTTTAAACCAAGACTCGTCCAGTGATGATGAAAATAATATATTGGCGTCAAGATCTTCAAACTACTTTTATGGTAAAAACAGATTTAAGTGGTCAGCTAGTGCACCCAAAAATATTCGTACTCAAAACCATAATATTATTGTACATTTACCGGGGCTGCAAGGAAAGGCTCGGTCTCTTCGTCTTTCGGCACCTCCAAAGGAAATTTGGAACTGTTTATTTACAAATCAAATGTTAAATGTTGTAGTCGAATGGACAAATGTAAAATTGGCGAGTGTTAGGGTCAAATACAAAAATGAAAAGAAGCCGGAATTAAAAAATGTCGACCAGGTCGAAATGGAAGCATTTTTAGGCTTACTAATTTACACCTCAGTATTTAAGTCCAATGATGAAGACATAGAACGTCTATTTGCTACAGATGGAACGGGCAGATAAATTTTTCGGTCCGTAATGAGTGCCAAGAGATTTGCAGTTTTATTGACTTGTTTACGTTTTGATGACCCTTCCACGAGAGAACAACGAAAAGCGGTAAATCCACTAGCACCAATTCAAGAACTATTTGAATCTTTTATTCAAAACTTTCAAACGGAGTTTTCTGTTGGTGAATATGTATGCATTGATGAAATGTTAGTTGGTTTCCGGGTAGATCACGCTTTAGAATGTATATTCCAAACAAACCACGAAAATATGGACTTAAAATTATGATATTCACAGATGCAAGAAACAACTATGTGTACAATGCGTATATATATACAGGCCAAGATTCCGACGGAATGGGCCTTTCAGTAACTGAGAAAAAGCTTGCTAAACCTACTCAATCTGTGTTACGGCTTTCTAAGAAATTATTTGGCAGTAATCGTAATGTGACAGCTGACAATTGGTTCACGTCTATAGAACTAGTTCAGTTGTTGAAATCTAATGGCCTAACATATGTGGGAACTATGAAAAAGGTTAAAAGACATATTCCTCCTGAGTTTCTTCCTCAAAGGCATAGAGAGATTGGTTCAGTTAGATACGGTTTTACAAAAGACATTACCCTTCTTTCGTATGTTCCTAAAAAAAACAAAGCCGTCAGACTATTATCCTCCATGCATCATAGTATAGCCATAAATGAAAAAACACAAAAACCAGAAATAATTAGTCTGTATAATATGACTAAAGGCGGCGTTGATGCTTTGGATGAAAAATGTACGGTTTACATTTCGTCCAGAAGAACGTAACGTTGGCCAATGGCTATATTTTACAAAATACTAGATATGAGTACAGTTAACGCTTTCGTTATGTATCAGTGTTATTGAGAATCCAAACCCTTAGACAGGAAAGATTTTATGAAGGTACTGGCTAAAAGCTTAATTGAAGTACACATGAAACAACGAATGTATAACAGCAGCATCCCGACAGAAATAAGAGAAAACATAAAGCGAATACTGTGTGTGGTTGAACCTACTTCTATTCAAGAAGATCGGTTAGCAGTTCGAAAGTATTGCTACATTTGCCCATCAAAACTTCATAGGAAGACATCTTATTTATGCGTATGTTGTAAAAACCAATTTGCTTGATTTGTTCTCATAAAATATGCAGAAACTGTAACGTTCAAAAAGAATAAAAAAAAATAATCCCATTTTTTTGTCCTTATTTAACCCTGCACGTTCCGTTACGTTTAGACTACTGATGATAATTTTTATTACCATAGATTATTTAATATTTGTTATACCTAATATTAAAACCATTTGTACATACCAAATTTAGAAATATTAAAAAAAAAATTAAGTTTTCCGACGTAACACCGTACTTTATTTATTTGGAACTTTTGACAAAAATGTTAATAATAAGAATAGTCAGTAACAGAAAGAACTAAAAAGGCAATAGGATATTGCAAAAATGCCTAAAGAACAGATTATTATAAACAATGTGAAAAAATAATTATTTAAATTTGAATGAGACCAGCATATTTATGATGAGTCCCGGAGACTCCACGTCAACGGTTATGTTCCTAAAATCGGACGTCACCGGTTACGGGTTAAAGCTTTTACTGTCGATATTTTGTAATAATACTTTGTGTGCAGTATTAAAAGGCCATATTCTGCAATAGTTTTTTCCTGATGTTTGCTGTAGCATGTAGAAAGCATTATCAAGTGCGATGCAGAAATAAACGTGGACGTAACCTTCTGCTGCTTCATCGAGCTTTCGATTTTCATCTCCTGGTGGTCACCAAGACTTTTTCTACTAGAATTCCTAGAACACTTCACCAATACACTGCATAATGTGTGTGCTTACACTTAATACAGTGGATTATGACAGGTGCCATCGTTTCTTTTATTAAAACCATTAATGAACTTTCCGACCCAATGGTTTGTTTTTTAATATAATTTGGGTATCTAGAACCAGAAATGCGCTATAGTTTTAAAATTTTTAAAATCAATCTTGTTACTTGAATAGGGTGAAAATGGCATAATGCAGACATTGGGTCAGAATTTTAACTAAAATGGAATACTTGTAGATTTTTAAAATTTTTTGATTGGTTTAAACCGTGTAAAATCAAATTTCATAAACTCCATATTGTTCGTTTTGGGTATTGTCTTTCATAAATCGGACAAGATATAAGTTTTTGGCGAGAAATAAATATTATCTCTAAGGAGTTTGATTTAAAAATGTCATCAAGTTTCCTAGTAACACCGTTGATATAAGGAATAAAATTTTTTGTGTAATCAGATATATGTCTGTGAATTCAAAGGTAGACAATAGCAACCGATATCTAAGTAGCGGTAGGTATTGTTCGGTAATCGGAGTAATGGTAACCCTATAATTGGTTTTACCGATGTCTGAGAATAAATTTCTTATCATATTCATGTTGAATAAATTCTACGAAGTCCACCTAGTCCACTGCCTATACTCCTGTAAGTGGAAGACCTATATATTAGTCTTCTAAGTAGATATTGATAACAGAGTATGAGAAGAAGAAATAAGGTTAATGTTAATATTATTTATTTCTATGTGTTGCTCTTCTTTTGTCCAGCGACACGATAAAGTGTATGATGAGATGATGTCTTAATTACTGGGATCGTAAGTTTCCACACTTGACTTGAGCTGCCAAGGAAACTTAACTTACATCATGGTCAAATGCTCTTAGATTTGATTCACCCAGCTTGTAGAATTTTTGTATTATAATAAGGAAATTATTGTTAATGCATACTTTTCCCAATAAAAGTATTTTAACAATTAAAAATACACTTAAAATTTCAGTTACGACTTTTATATAGTAGACAGTTCGATCACACATGACTTTTTGAACACACATTTTGAAGAAATGGTGAACGATACGAAAGAAATGATTACCACATTCAAAGAAAATTAAACTTTTACATACTATTCAAAAAAGTTTACTTTAGCATGTAAATGTTGAATTATATAGGGCGGAACAGCCAAATGGAATAGGTAGGCATCGTCACAAACATTAAATTTTAAATCTACGTATTGCAAAATACGTGTTATATGACGATTAAAAGCTTGAAGTATCTAATAGCTAGTTTTGTAGTGATACGCAGGTTTAAGTCATTACCGCTTAAGTTAGGGACATATTGGTAATTCTTCTTCTTCTCGTGCCACTCCTAGCGGAAATTGGAAATCATCATGGCCACTGCGACTTTGTTAACAGCGCGACTAAAAAGTTCAATCGAACTACACCCGAACCATTCACGTAGATTACGAAGCCATGATATTTTTCTTCTTCCCACACTTCTTTTGCCGTTAATTTTGCCCTGCATGATGTTTCTTAAAAGCTCGTACTTTTCACCTCTCACAATGTGCCCCAAGTATTCCATCTTTCTAGTTTTTATCTCATTTATAATTTCGCATCTTTTGTCTAAAGTTTGGAGTACTTGCGTGTTAGTGACGCGGTCCATCCATGATATTCTGAGAATGCGCCTATAGCACCACATCTCGAAAGCTTCGATGTTTTTTATGGTCAATTGTTTTAGTGTCCAACCCTCAACTCCATATAACACGGTAGAAAAGACATAACACCGCAGTATTCGTTTTCGTAACTTTATATTGATATCACGATTGCAAACGAGTTTGCGCATTCTATTAAAGACTGATATAGCGATTTCTATTCTACATCTAATCTCTTTTGTTTGATCAGTATCGTCTGTGATCCAAGCACCTAGATATTTATAACAGGGCACACGCTCAATCGTTGTATTGTCTATTACATGATTAGCTCTGATGTTCTTTGATTTCGTGATTACCATAAATTTAGTTTTTTTCAAATTAATTTTCAAGCCATAAGTGTTACAGTATATATTGAGACTTTGAACGAGATGTTGTAGTTCTACTAGCGTTCCCGTTAGGAGAACTGTATCGTCAGCATACCTTATATTGTTGATCGTCTCACCATTTATTATCAGACCAAGATCTTCTTCCTCGAGTGCTTGTTTACAGATAGCTTCACTATACAGATTAAATAAAAGTGGCGATAAAATACATCCCTGCCGGACTCCTCGATTGATTTGAATTTCTTCTGTTAGCCTGCCCTCAACTTTGACATTTGCTGTTTGATTCCAATATAGATTGCATATAATTCGAATATCTCGGCTGTCTATATTTTTCTTTATTAGAAATTGTCTTAGTGGTTCATGGTGTACTTTGTCAAAGGCCTTTTCGAAATCAATAAAGCAGGCGTAAATTTCTTGGTTCATGTCTAAGCATCTCCGTGAGAGAACGTTCATTGCAAACAGAGCCTCCCTTGTACCTAGCCCTTTTCTGAATCCCATCTGAGTGTTACTGATACCTACGTCTAATTTCCTATAGATCCTATTATGGATTATTTTTAAGAACAGTTTTAGAGTATGACTCATCAAAGCTATCGTACGATATTCGTTGCATTCCTTTGTATTTGCCTTTTTTGGCAGTAGTATAAAGGTCGATCGGAGCCATTCCCTAGGTATTATTCCAGTTCTATATATTGTGTTAAATAGATCTAGGAGTATTTTAATAGATTGTTCGTCCATAATTTTGAGAAGTTCTACGGGAATTTCATTAGGACCGGGGGCCTTACCACTTTTTGCTTGTTTGATTGCATATTCTATTTCTTCTCTGATTATATCAGGCCCTGTATCATCTGTATATTCGTTTGAGATTTCTTGTCTATCTTTGTCATCAAACAGTTGTGATATGTATTCTGTCCATCGGTTAATTTTTTGTTGTAAATCTGTTATAATTATACCATCTGTATCTTTGATCCGTCCTGTCTGTGTTGTTCTTCTCCTTCCTGTCATTTCTTTAATCTTTTTGTGTACATTAAAAAGTAATATTTTCGCTCCAATTGTTCCAACTCCTGGCATTGCTCAGTTAGCCATCTTTCTCTAGCTTCTCTTATTTTCTTTTTAATCAGTTTATCTGTTTCTTTATATCTTATCGGATTATTTGTTTTGTGTACCCTTCTTTCACGCATCAACTGTAATATTTCCTCATTCATCCATTCTTTATGTTTCCTTTCTTTCTGTGTTAAATTTTCTCTCCCTGCCAACATTACGGCATGTTTAATATTCTCCCATTTTTGGTTTATGTTATCAGTATTTCTGTTCAGTTTCTTATATTTTGTAAATTTTCTTTGATGTTCACTATTGTTTTCTCTTTTATATGTTGTTCATTCAGTCTTCTCACGTCAATTTGTTTCTGTATGTGTTTTTTAATGATCTTTAGTTTTATTCTTAATGTGACTACTACAGGATTGTAATCCGAGCCTATATGTGCTCCTGGGTAGGTTTTAGCTGAGAGTATAGAGTTGTGGAATCTTTGACTAACAAGGACAAAGTCAATTTGGTTTCTGACTACTCTACCTTTGGTGTCACTCGGAGATTTCCATGTGTACAGTCGTCTGTTAGGTAACTTGAAACGAGTGTTAGCAATTACTAACTCCTCCGCTTGACAAAATTGTACCATACGGTCTCCTCGTTCGTTTCATTCTCTTAATCCATAGTCACCCACATAACCGTCCACACATCCATGTCCAATTTTGGCATTAAAATCGCCCATTACGGACGATTAATGGGCGATATTGATAATATACACAACCAAACATATATGGAATCACCCAGTATTTCTTACTAATAATAAGAAATGTAT
Source organism: Diabrotica balteata (assembly GCA_918026665.1). Taxonomy (NCBI): domain Eukaryota; kingdom Metazoa; phylum Arthropoda; class Insecta; order Coleoptera; family Chrysomelidae; genus Diabrotica; species Diabrotica balteata. Next base: position 39,648,922 of record OU898283.1, read on the forward strand.
GACAACTTTTTTGCAGATAAGAGATAAAGGTTTTTGTTAGAAATACGATTCATAATTGATAAAATTTGATCAAGTACACATTGAGAAATTTTATTATTTGTGTCGTTAAAAGTCCGTAAAAATGTCCGTAAAAGTTGTAAAAGTAATAAGTTGTAAAACCGAGACATCAAAGCAAAGTTAAGTTGAGCATCAAGAAAAGTCATGCTTCTCCGCCTCATAAAGTAATATACTACTAATAAGCAAAATTTCTCCACCCAGGTGAGATTCGAACTCACGACCTTTAGTTTCAAAGGTAGGCGCTCTTACCACTGAGCCACAGAGAGGGTTAATATTTAAATTTTAAAAGTAGTTTTTTTCAGAATAAAGTCTTTTAGTTTTTAAAACATTTAAAAATAAAATTTCTACTCACGAAATGTTCATTTTTGTCAAATGGCTGTAGAACCTTTTATTACCTATTTATAAGCTATGAACTATTGTATAAAAAAGGAACCAATGAACACAGTATTTTTTAATTTACTTTTGTCAGATATACCTTTTCTCAGTGTATAATTAGTATAGATTAGTTGTCTTCCTTTTGCTGATTTTAATTGCATAATAAGTAGTTATCCCTTACTGTATGTAACTGTATGTATGTACTTACGAATTCAGCTCTCTTGCCTAGTTTTCTTGTAGAAAATTGACTCACCTGGAACAATAAAATTAACTTTATTATTACGTAAAATAAATTCTTAAGTAATACAGATCCATTACAATTTAACCTAATTAATTAGTAGAGTAAGTTAGAGTAGTCTCCTCAATTGTATCTCAACATTTCTGTACTTGGAGAACTTCTCGTTGTATTTAACATTTAGATTATTGTTGTTAGATATCGCCACAATAATAATTAGTGTAATATGTGCGACTGATTGGTTTGTGAGTACACTATGTTTCCAGTAGAGCATTAAGTTAATTTCAAACAAGGAATATAGTAACAATACAGGAGATGGTTACTTTGAGAAATTCACAGTTTTTTTTTGGCTAGTTCTTGATGAAGTATCTTTCGTACTGAGTCATATCGTTTTTTATAATCAGTTTTAACAAATGCTTGACAATCTCTAGTAGAATGTGTTCTACTAGAGATTGGCGATACTGGAGATAATAGGCGTTCACGGCCATCGTCTAACTTGTTAAACTGTTTGTTCGACTGTTAAAGTCTTTGTCTTACTATTTTATAACCACACATAGGAAAAAAACGATGCCTTTGTTAAAGACTCCGCCCATTTAATCTGAAGATCAAAGAAATAACTTCAAGGAACCTGACATTCTTCTTAGCTTGTTTCCCTATTTACAAGAGTTGCCCTAGAAGACGTTATAAGTTTAATTGAGGGATTAGTTGCTAAGGATAAGTAGTGAGTTGGACCTCAGCGGTTCAACAGTACAGACGTGCAGCAAAGAGCGTAGCGACGAGCAGCGAAGCGTGCTTTGGTGGGAGCAATCGACCTGAATGCAACGGAGCTTATTAGCTCCGGGTGAGTAAGACACCCAGTTTGCACAGGCCTTTGTCCTTCAACAAAGTGAAAAGCGGATGCGGGGCTATTTTTAAGTTAAACTGCCGAGGGGTTGTCCTCTAAGCAGGTACTAGTTTTCCGGGTCAGAAAACTCCTGTTTGGCTACCCTCACTTAGTTTAGCCTGCAGACCAATGCAGTTGCCCGGGGTGTGGCACGTGGAGCCATAAGTGAGAGTTAGGTGTATTATGAGGACCAGTTACCAAGAACCATCTCCCGTCTATGACGCTCCATGTGGGCGTTCCAATAAAAGGTACTACCTCTATAACACAACCCTACACCTTTCTCATTAGACTAATGGATAAAAAGAGAAACGTGTGAATAAGAGAGAAAACAAAAGTAAGGAATGTTAGACAAAAAGTTGCAAAATTGAAATGGAGATTTGCCGAACACAATATAAGAAAAAAAGAAGACCGATGGAACAAAATTCTTGTAAGTTGGAGACCGTGGGAATATAAACGAAGCTAAGGAAGGCTCCAAATGAGATGGGCAGATGATATCAAGAAGCACGTGGGCTCTAGGTGGATGACTGTAGCGACAGACAGAGAAGAATGGAAAAGAATTGGGAAGGCCTATGTCTAAAGATGGACCGAAGAAGGCTAATTAGATAGATAGTAAGGGCTCAATGACTACATCGACCTTTATCAAGTGGTTGCATCATTTTGCTAAGTACAAACCTGCAGGAGAAGTTTTGTTAATTTTTTTCTCCCCCCAAAAAAGTGATGTCACGCAGGTGACATCACAAGAAAAAGAAGACGGTGACAATTCCAAGTCACCCACCCCGTCACTTGCATCTGCAATTAAATTATAAAATGACTTTACCTCAAATTTAAAACCCGAATCCGCGTTAATCGTATAGACTTCTGACGACGAATCGTTCATCCCGGACGAAGAAGAAGAAACAAGCGAGGTGGAAACAGACGACAGCCTCTCGACCACCATGGAAGTTACCCTCGACGAAGAGCTGAGCCCGGCCACCGAGTCGAATGAAGCCCCGCCCCCAAAAAACGATGAAATAGCCCCCATAGTGGACATCATCTCCACCGTAACTAATGCCGAGCCGGAGGTAGGCAGAAAGAAAAAACGGCAAAGGCCAACGGCAAAAAATAAATGCTGATTCTTTTCGCGACACCCGAGCACTGAGGTCATGTGCGGCAAGCATGGGCTCAGTGGCCAGACACACTTCGGGTGCCCAGCCGGCGAGGAGAACAAAATTTACTTTTGCCAAATCGGCGGCTGAGTGACCGAGCACACACTTTTTTCCGGACATAAAGTCGACAGCCCAGGCTTAGTTTGGTATACACATGTTCCTAGGGGTAGGGTTGATCGCTCAGCATGATTGTGTGTGTGTGTGTGTGTGTGTGTGTGTGTGTGTGTGTGTGTGTGTGTGTGTGTGTGTGTGTGTGTGTGTGTGTTCTAAGGATATGGTGGAATTATACCGTATTTGCCTCACTACCACCTACTTTTTATGGGAAGACCAGATTTATAAATAGATGGATGAAGTAGCAATGGGAAGTCTACTAAGCCCGGTCGTAGCCAACCTTTTCATAAAGCATCTAAAGAAGAGGGTAATTGAGTCATTATACAAGCCAAGGGTATGGTTTAGATACGTCGATGATACTTGTGTAATTTGTGGTCACGGAGTAAAAAAACTTAACGATTTCCTGTCTTATATAGACACACTACATCCAAATAATCAATTTACAATGAAAACGGAAAAAAATCAACAACTAATGTTCCTAGATGTATTAGTCAATCAAAAAGAAGGTTACTTAGGATATAAAGTATATCGAAAACCTATACACATGGACAGATACCTAAACAGGAACTCAAATCATCATCCATCATTAAAATATTTTCAAGCCAACAAAGAAAATCAAGGCCTGTTTAAGATCGATGAAGGACAAACGCGACCCGATAGCAATGACTGGAATATACCGAATACCATGCACATGTGCAATGGTATATGTGGGAAACACAAAAAGACAGACAGACACAAGAATAAACGAACATAACAGCCATTGTCGTTTAAGACATGCGGACAAATCTCCTGATGCCAAACACGCTTTGAGAAGCAGAGAACATCGAAAACTGTTTGAAGAAATGCAGATGTTGGATAAAACATCACAGTACTACACACCGTTATATCGGAAGCGGTGAAAATATATAAGCATCCAAATAATTATACTCGGATAAAAAAAGGACTAAGAATTACCAAAACATGGATACCGATATTAAAATCCACAAACATCCTTTTCGCAAATCACGAAAAAAAAAAGCTACAAACGACGACACGCCCTCTCACGCCAAAACCAGTGGAGGAGAGGCGAGTAGAAAATATAAATATGACCTCCCTAGTACAACGCTGCGTCAGTTTCGACTTACAAGCGAAGCAGTAACATCTACAGAAGATGACAATCCCTAGTATTGGCGAAACGTCGAGACTAAACTAATCTCAGAAGACAATTGCCTTACAGACCAAACAAACAGTTTAACAAACCTCTAGTAAGATGTTGGGTGGTTTTTGGGCTTAACCCGTAACCACAGACGCGGAGTCAATTTGACTCATTGCAAGTACGTAGTGATGAGTTTCGAGATTTCCCCCCACTCTATATGGCCAGGCGTAGATGTACCTTTTCAACGATCAGTATTCAACGGTTAGTGAGACGGCTGTGTCGTTTGTATATGTTATTTGCATTTTATTACGACTTCAGTTTTCGACGGAGTCAAAAAGACTACAGGTCTGTGATAACGTTATATTTCTTGTTTCCATATTTTATAAATCTGCTCGGTTTATTTTAGGTTTTAGTAATGGATTTCGAAAGTAAAGGTGGTCCATCAAAAAGAATCAGATATGGCGATGCAAACTATGAAGAAACTTTGCTGAAATGGGCGGATGAGGTCGATGAAAACGAGAGCGATGCTGATTCAGATTCCGAATTTATTTATAGCGGTCATGAAAGCGATTCGGAGCAAGAAATGGAGGATAATTGTGAAAGACTTTCTAGTGAAGATGAAGGCGTAATAGAAAAAGGTGAGCCATCGCATGAAGTTTCTGTGGAAAACTATTTTCACGGAAAAAACCGTTTCAAATGGTCCAAGATATCCCCGTATTCTAAAAATACACGCACTTTGCAACATAATATTGTAATTAAGTGTCCGGGTATAAAAATTACAAAAATTCATAAAGCTGATCCAGAAGAAATTTGGAATGTGTTTTTTGATAACCGCATTATTCACATTATTCTTGAATACTTAAATTTACGCCTGGCAAAATTGAGGGAGAAATATCAAAACAAAAATTCAAGTGATATTCGGGATTTAGATATTGTTGAGCTGAAGGCTTTTATTGGAATGCTTTTGCTTACAGCTATCTTCAAATCTAATCACGAAGATATTCGTTCAATTTTTGCTACTGATGGATCGGGCAGAGATATATTTAGATGTGTGATGAACTCGAATCGTTTTGCTGTCATACTCTCATGCTTACGATTCGATGACCCAGAAACTAGACTCGCACGAAAAAAGGATGATCCTTTAGCTCCAATATCCGAGATATTCAACGCTTTCGTTAAGAATTCCCAAAGCGCTTACACTCTAGGTACAAACACATGTATTGATGAAATGTTAATTTCATTCCGAGGACGGTCAAGGTTTAAGATGTACATGCCAGCAAAGCCTTGTAAATATGGGTTGAAAATGATGGCGTTGACAGATGCTAGAACTGGATATTTATATAATGCATATATATATATATATATATTGTGGTAAAGATTCAGATGGGTTCGATTTGCCAGAAAATGAAAAAAAATATTCTAAGCCTACGCAAGCCGTTCTCAAACTTGCTAAGCCAATTTTCGGCACGCACAGGAACATAACCGCTGATAATTGGTTTAGTTCCATAGAGTTAGTGAATTTATTAAAATCAAAAGGTCTAACATATGTTGGAACATTGAAAAAAAATAAGCGTGAAATTCCAGTTAGCTTTTTACCAAAAAAAGAAAGATCTGCAGGTTCTAATTTGTACGGTTTTACCAGTGACATTACCCTACTTTCTCACGTTCCAAAGAAGCACAAGGCCGTTTTGTTAGTCTCATCAATGCACCATGATGAAGGAAACATAGGAGAATCGGGCAAACCGGAAATAATCGACTTCTACAATCTAACAAAAGGGGGAGTGGATAGCTTGGATGAAAAGTGTAGTGTCTATTCAACGGGTCGAAGAACGAGGCGTTGGCCAATGGCAATTTTTTATAGAATGCTGGATATTTCGACTGTTAATTCTTTTTTGGTTCATCAGTCGTGCCGAGACAATGTGGAGCTGAAACGTTTCGAATTCAATAAACAACTTGCAATGCAGCTAGTAGAACCAGAAATGAGACGTCGTTTTCAAAATATGCACATCAGTCGGGAAGTCAGAATGTGTATTGGTCGTGTTTTAAAAATAGAAATAGAATGCTCTAGTGCTAACCAGGAAGAAAAATTTGAAGTCAGAAAATACTGCAAGCGTTGCCCAGCTAAAAGAAGACGAAAAACAGCACATTTTTGCATAATTTGTAAAATTCCAATATGTATGGATTGTACCAAAAGGGTTTGTGTGGAGTGTGCACAATGAAAATATACGTTGGGAAAACTTACTGCACGTTTCCATAATATTATTTTTATGTTAATTTCTAATTAATGTAATTGTTATGTTGTATGTTTTTAACAAATTTTGAATAAAAACTGCTTAGCAAGTTTTTTTTTTTTTTAGTTAAAAATATTGCGAAAAATAATGTATCAAAATTTTTCAAAAAATGTATGCATTACATTTATTTCTCTACAACTTGATTGCGTTTCATTAAAATACATCCATAATTATATTAAACAGTAATACTTATACCCTACTTAAGCAATATAAGGTAGAGGTAAGCTTAGTTTTCCCCATAAATTTTTTTCAGTTATTTAAATATAGGAGTCATTTTGACTCAACGTCTGTGGTAATGTTCAGTTAGTTGGACGTCTGTGGTTACGGGTATTGCAGCTCAGAATTTATCGTTTTGATGTTTCTTTATGAGGATCTTTTATGATATATTTTAAGTAGTTTTTGGTTGTTTTTTTGTTTCTTTAGTTTAAGTAGTTGTGCTATCTACTGCGCAAGTACCGCAAAGTAAAATAGATATTTTATTCTGCTTCTGCAAAGATCTTAATAAGTAACTTCACAAGTTCTCCTTCTTCCAGATACCGTGGTAATATTGTTAAAGTGCAAAGTGATGTGTCTGTAGCTTTTGAGTTACAATCAATGTTCTTATTTGTATACAAACATTGTTAAAATATTGTCAGGCGTTTTGTTAATTTTGGTTTTCCCTGTATAGTTTTACAAGATTTCGCTTTTAAAAACGTAGAGACTATCAAACAATAAACAGTTGGTTTACAATGGTGAAGAAAAAAGAGTGTTCGTTTATACCTTGTTGTTAACAAAGAAACTAGAAAGATTAGTAAATATCGTTAAAGTTGCAGATAACTTCAGTTGGGCAATAATAGATCAACGCGTTGCCTCAAATTATAAAAAACAACGCTGGAATCAACTGCCGGTTCTCAGAGAGACGACTTTCATCTGCCAAACAAGACAGTCATGTGTTAGTTAGGGATAGCCACTACCCCTAACTAATACACTGACTAACCAGCTACTCCATAGCTAAAACTTTCTTGGTTGCAGTATATCGAAAAAGAAACATCGTATTCGATAGCGGGTACTACCATTCTTGTGGGTAAAGTACAACCCATACTATTTGATGCCAAAATTACATTGCTGCTATATCGAGTACTGTTTACTACTATATGAATTTTGTTACAAATTTGTCTTTTGTGGTGAACTGCATATTTCATATTTTGTCATTTGAATTTTTATAAGAACATATTCTTTTATATAGACATTCGTTTTAGCGTATTTACTGTAATATGAAATTATATATTTTTTACCATCAATTGATGTGGGTCTATTTATATGTTCTTTATAATATTGTTTGACTTGTTTAAACTTATATACACATACAAACAAAATATATTGCCTTGCAACTTTATTCTTTCCCACCGTATCATATTTTACGATACTCCTGATTTTTTTTGTAGACAAGCTGTTTGTGTGATAGATGTTTATAGTCTGCTTGCTTTAATTTCTTTATGGTAATCTACATACCCAAAGCGACAGGGAGACACCATTGAGTTCCAGATTGAACATAGACATTCTCCTTCCTCTCTGATGACCTCAGTTCTTATAGATGTCATCGTATGGGCAGAAAGCGACAAACAATACTAATAGAGTGACTGAGCCCAGTGCATGCATACGTATTTATTGCTTTAATCAATTTTTTAATCTTAATATATGATGTAGCTCTCTTACTTATGAACTCTCTTATTCTTATGAATTTATAAGATAATTTTATACACTGTTTAAATTAAACACTATTTTATTATGTTTCTGCTTAGTTATACCCCATGCTACACGAACATAACTGAATTATTTTTTTCTCTTTCAATTCCCGACTCTAGCTTCCGAACTACTACATCCGATTCGGTTTTAATCTAACGAACTGTGCAAGTCGTCGAAGTCAGAAACCGATAACAAGACCACAGGAAATAATTCACAAAAGTGTCGAATGCCAAGAAATATTAGACTAAATTATGACTTTCCTTTTACAGATTTTCAGGTTAGGAAAAAGAAAAACTTTAGCAATTTAATAAATTCTGTAGAATTTGAATTTCAACATATTGTTTTAAAAATACAACCGAGTTATGTTGTTTTTGTTATTTGAATTATTACTTTCGGTACCTATTTCTTATTTTAATATGTAAAATAAATATAAAACAAACTTAAAAAAATAAACATTTGTGATATATTTATATAAGTGATGTACGAAAATTTTAAAATTACAAACGTTTTCTAGACCAGGGCGAATCTGTAAAAAACGACTACGTTGAATAAAAAAGTAGCATTCTGATTTTTGCAGAAAAAATTGTGTGATAATTTTAGTATAATAATAATTGTTTTCTTCTTTTTTTAAAATAGTCCGGGAATATTAATAAAAAAATTAAAACATGCACAAATTACTAAAAACGCAGTTTTTTTCTACTTTCTCTGCTTATAACTTTAAAACGATTTTTTTTTTGTTGGGATTAACCAGCATCAACCATAGAAGGTTATTAGCGGTGGTACAATATAGACTATAATATATTATAATAAATAATATAAAACATAAACTATCAAGTTTTTACAAAGTTGATTATAATTTAGAATTTTTTTGAAGTATCACTTATATTTGATTATACAATTTCGTTTTCTTTATAAACCTAATGATTTTGTCACACTCCGCACTGTCTAAAGCTCACTTTATATCACTTGGTAGTCCAGTGGCTTGTCTTTCCATTTGATATAATGGACAGTCTATAACAATGTGACCTACAGTTAGTTTGGTGTCACAGGCGTAGCATATTCTAGGAGGTTCCTTCCTTAGTAGGTGTTCGTACGTCAGTCTGGTATGTCCATGGACGTATAAACACAGATGTACTCAGTTATTTACATAAAATTGTGAAGTCAAAATTATTTGAATATGTCACATTCTCAGCACCTCCAACTGTTGTCACGTTTTTTTTATTAAAATTTCTTATTCGCGAGTCGCTGAAAATATTACTCCGTATTTTATACTCTACAGGTGCTATCAAACCAAAATAATAATTTATTGGTTATATTAATATATCTAATTTTAATCAAAATATCGGTCGGTCAGATAACTCAGCGGGATGTGCGGCTGCCTCTCATTCGCTTCACTGTCGAATGGTTCAGTGGATGTGGGTTCGAGCCCCAGCTCGGTGTACTGAAAACAAAAAGTCTAACGCAGCAGTTTAAAATTCTAGATGAATCTGCGGCTTAGACTAGGATATGCTGGGATCTGATCGGCCCATGGTGGAGCAGTACGGCAAGAGATAAGGGCTTGCGGCTTGGTGATACTCCTCCATAGATCCCTACCGGACGGGCGTAACGCCTAAAAAACCAGATATATATAATCAAAATATCAAGTGTGCACATAGTGTGCATTATCATTTAATAATAGCGTATAATAGATATCAATCAATTATTTTATATTTAGAAGCACTGAAAACTATTTATAAATGGCAACGGTTGTTTACATTTCTCTGTTTTACGGTTCTACGTCAAACTTCAAATGCTATTCCATGTTTGTTTACAACGATTGAGGAAATAAGGAAAAATTGTTTTTAGATATTTTAGCTGTATTTTGAGTGATATTTGTGAAAAGTGAAATAAAATAAACGAAATATTTACATCCCGGTCTCTCATTTCATTTGTAAGTACATACAATTTACATTATTTAAGATGAGGAAATGAAAAAGCGTGTTTGTTTACATGTTAATAGGCGTACCATTGGGTTTATTCATGTTCATTAATGTATTCAATAAGATATAATAAAATTGTATTTTAATTTTTCTATAAAGACGTGATTTGTTAATAGTTAAATTCTCGTTTTTTTTTAATTCTTTGAACGTGCTTTTGTACATTATTACTACTTCCAATTTTTAAAATCTGAATAATTACCCGCGAGTAAAAATTCAAGCACGCTTATACTCATTGCGGAAGTATCACATTCTATCGAAGCTTCAAAACATTGTGTGTTAAAGGTATCTTATTGCTGTGTCCATCTATGTTTATACGTCCATGGGTATGTCCTATTCGGATACGATGTAATACAACCTGGTCCCTTCGCTTTACTAAAATTATTTCGCTGATAGGTCTGGGTTTACTTGCCGCAATTTATAATTTGGTAAGAGTTGCCATCTTCAAAACCATAAGTTGTTTATGTACTCATTGATGCATTTTTTCATATCGGAGTGAGGAATTTGGTTAGTTCTATCATCGAATCTTTCTATTTTATAAGCTTCTTTGGCCATTTGATCAGCTATCTCATTTTCTGGTATCCCCACATGAGATGGTATCCACACAATATGTAGTTGTTTATAAACATTTTGTAGAGTCGCAAGGTTTTTTTTTAATCTGTTCTAAAATCGGATGATTCGGATATATTTTCTGAATTCCCTGGATTGAACTTAAGGAATCTGTGAATATTACTGTCATGTCTTCAGGTCGGTTAAGAGTTTGTGGTGCTGCTTTGGATATCGCAAAAAGTTTAGCAGAATATATTATTAAGTACTCCTTAGGTAGTGGAAACTTGGATCCTACTGTTTCCAATTCGAGTGTTTTGATGCATCGGTATAAACTAGTTGACAGGATGAATATTTATTTTTAATATTGTAGAAGTATTGAAGAAAACGAGATAAAGGGGCATTTTCCTTAGTATAAGTTGGCAGATTTGTATTACAATATGGAATTTTCATATTCCAAAGGGTAGCATAATCAATATTGGTATGCATAATTTCCGAAAATGTAAAGTTGCTAAATCTTTTGCTAAATCATAGTCGAATATTAGGATTTTAATTGTAATTAGAATGGTAATGTGTGGAAAAAGCATAGGGGCAAATATCATGTTTTATTATAATAATATCTTATAATAATAATACATGAACAATATACTAATTAAAAAAGAATTTCAATTAAGAAAATTCTAAACTAATGTACCGGTTTTAAATAAAACGAGCGGTTCGAATTTATATAAATATATTTATTTATAACTTTACAGTTCGATACTATCTTATCAACTAAACTTAACTCCTAATTTCGTTACCTATATATACCAAAGTTACTATGTTCGAGAATATTCAGGATTAGTCCCATCTCTAATTCGTTATCTGACGACGGGTGGAATTTTACAGCGCTTGATATATGACCGGTAATTTCTCGATCCTTCGAGATGCATCGGTTAAATGGCCATGCCGAAAGCATATTCGTAACACTGCTCCCCTCTTAGATCTGAGCGTCCCGATCAGCAACTCTATATATAGGCCCAGGATGGCGGAATCTACAGAACTCTCCAGCTCTGCATGAACCCCTCAGAAAGAAATAACAGTCTACTGTCTTTGAAGGACACGATCTCTTCGGATTAATGCAACACACAGTAATTCTTACACCGGTTTCTCGGAAGATCACTTCTAGCATGCTTCTGACAATCTTCCAATCCAGATTATCTAGTGCATGGCCTATCTTGGGTAAGGCCAAATTCTTAATGTCGTAATTGCAGACGATTTTCTTCAAATTAGTTAGAGCACACCATATATCCTCGTAGGTTGCCCTGTCTGTATACGACTTCCTGGTCACCATATACAGCAAAGATCGAGAACCATCTTCTAATCTCAGTACTCTTCCAACTTTAGGCTGCTGGTTTTTTAACTCGTCCAAACGACCGAACTTCTTATAAAATACGGATGAGATTCCTTTAGTCATCTCAAGATCTTGGGCAACACAGTGGGCTAGAGTGACGTTATGCGGAACACTAAAAAGATCCTGCTGAACTTCTGTCGTCACGCCGAATCTAGCATTCTTTCTTTCTGCGTAATTTGACATAAACTCCTTAAAGCTTGGTCGCCGTTTATCTTTGATCTCATGTTGAAGGGTTCGGACTTCTTCGGTTTCATTTGAGCCAGCATAAGGGGCAAGACGATTTATGTGAACTACTTTTGGTTTGCCTTTCGGCAACTTCTTAATTCGGTATATTACGTCATTTATTCTCTTTTTAATTTCATACGGACCCTCCCATTGTCTTTGCAGTTTAGGAGACAAGCCACGACGACGTTGTGGATTATAAAGCCAAACAAGATCACCTACTTCATAGCTTTCATTCTTGCATCGAGAATCGTATTGATCTTTCATTCTGTCACTGGCTAACTGGATGTGTTGTCGGGCAAGTTCATGAATGCTGTTCATTCTTAACTTCAGACGATCGACATAATCTTCGCTTGCAACATGTTCTTCGGAAGGTCTGCAGCCAAACTCTAGGTCGCAGGGCAAACGAACTTCACGACCCAACATCAGGCAGGTTGGAGTCTGGCCTGTAGTTTCATTCACGGCCGAGCGGTATGCCATTAAGAATAAATGAATGTGCTGATCCCAATCTCTTTGATGTTTTGATACAACTTTGGACAGGTGTTTACCCATCGTTCGGTTCATCCTCTCGACCATTCCATCTGATTGAGGATGCAGGGGTGTCGTTCTGGTCTTATTGACACCAATCAATTTACAAACGTTTTGGAAAAGGTTTGACTCGAAGTTTCGCCCTTGGTCGGAGTGGATCTCCAAGGGAACACCAAAGCGGCTAAAGAATTCTTTAACAAGTACCTCTGCAACGGTAGCAGCTTCTTGATTTGGTAGCGCATAGGCCTCAGTCCATTTCGTAAAATAATCCATGGCTACCAGGATATATTTATTTCCATCATTTGTCTCTGGAAGTGGACCTGCAATATCGATTGCTACTCGTTCCATAGGACTACCAACATTGTACTGTTTCATGGGTGCCCTCTTTTTACCAACTGGACCATTACTGGCTGCACACAGTTCACATTTTCGGCACCATCTTCTTACATCATCTTTACAGTTCACCAATAGAACCGTTCTCGAACCTTTTGCAGAGTCTTCGTAATACCAAAGTGTCCACCTGATGCACCGTCATGTAACTGACGCAATACTTCTGACACTTTACTTTTAGGTACAATCAACTGAAGCTTAGATTCTGTACCATCATCGTTCTCGAAGGTTCTATAAAGAAGATCATCTTTTAACACTAGGCAATTCCATTGGCTCCAGTAACACTTGACTTCAGGACTACATGCACTAATGTCTTGCCAAGAGGGCCTTTCACTTCGACGCATCCAATCCAATACTCTTTTTATACATGGATCATCTGCTTGAGCGTCTTGTAGCTGTTGAGGCTGCCATTGATCATTAATGACGGTGGTTCGTCTCACGGGGCAAAGTCTTTCTTCTAATTTAAGACAGTGATTACAATGTTCACTACACGGCCTTCTCGAAAGCGCATCAGCATTTAAATGAACTCTTCCAGCCCTGTGTTCGATCTCGTAATCATATTCTTGTAATCGTTCTAACCATCTTGCCATCTGGCCCTCTGGATTACGGAATTGTAGGAGCCATTTTAGAGCAGCGTGATCCGTGCGAAGAAGAAACTTTCTGCCATACAAGTATTTATGAAAATGCTCGCAAGCCTTTACTATGCCTAGCAATTCTCTTCTGGTAACGCAATAGTTTCTTTCTGGTTTCGACAAGACTTTGCTAAAGTAAGCGATGACTTTCTCCTGCCCATCTTGGATTTGGGATAGAACAGCTCCTATTGCACTGTTGCTTGCATCGGTGTCCAACACAAATTTTCCTGCCTGTCTAGGGTAGCTTAAAATCGGTGCGCTGATCAGAGCCATTTGTAAGTGTTCGAAAGCTCTTTGGCACTCTTCGCTCCATGTATATTCTTTGCCTTCTTCTGTCAACTTTGTTAATGGCTTGGAGATGTTGGCAAATCCTTTGACAAAACGTCGGTAATATGTACAAAGGCCAAGAAAACTTCTAATTTCGTGTTTGTCTCTTGGTACCGGCCAATCCTTAATTGCTGCAAGTTTTTCAGGATCAGCTGTTACACCATTACTTGCTACAATATGTCCCAAGTACTTCACTTCTCGTCGAAACAAGTGACATTTCTTCGGACTTAACTTCAAATTTGCTGCCCGCAATCGTTGAAAGCCTTCTGTCAAATTATTGGCATGTTCATCGAAGGATCTTCCTACTACAATTACATCATCCAAATAAACCAGGCATGTTTTCCATGTTAGACCTCTTAAAACTGCCTCCATTAATCTTTCAAATGTGGCCGGGGCATTACATAAACCAAAGGGCATAACTGTGAACTGCCAAAGCCCTGATCCTATCGAGAATGCGGTTTTCTCACGATCAGCTGGCTCCATGTCTACTTGCCAATATCCACTTTTCAGATCGAGTGTGGAGAACCACCGAGAACCAGAAAGTGTATCCAAAGTATCGTCTATTCTGGGCAAAGGATAACTATCTTTTTTAGTTACCGCATTGAGCTGTCGGTAGTCAATACAAAAACGTGTTGAACCATCTTTCTTCTTTACTAGCACTACTGGTGATGTCCATGGACTGTTTGATGGTTCAATTACCCCTTGTTTGTTCATATCTTTGATGATGTCTTCGGCTTCATCTCTTTTCGCAAATGGAAGCCGTCTAGGTTGTTGTCTGATTGGCTGAGCGTCTCCGGTATTAATTTTATGCTTTACTATGCTTGTTTTGCCATTATCCTTCTTATCAATGGCAAAAACATCTTGAAATTCTATCAGCATAGACTTCACTTTTTTAGTTCGTTCATCATCAAGATCTTGGCACGTTTTAATCATCGTCTCAACAAGTTCCTTTGGATACTTAGATTTCGACGGTTTCTCATTAGTACTCATGGAACAAATCGAAGCCACGGGAACACACTGTCCGATCAAAGTTCTTTTACTTAACTTAATAGCAGCTCCCTTTAAATTCATAACTCTTACAGGAACGACATCTCGAATTTTCACCAAAGCTTTTGCCGTTAGGAACTCGGCATTGTTCACATCTTCGACCATCCTTAAACTTCCCTCTCGGCAGTAACCATCAGGTTTGGTCATCAAAATTTTCTCACTATTACCGGGTATTGTTACGTCACAAGTAGTTATTAAGCTGATAACATCTTCTTTGTCTTCATGAAACGGCAACTCTTCACCACCGATCTCGAGAACTCCATCTTTGACATTCAATACAGCCCCAACTTTCCGTAGTAAGTCCATCCCCAATATGAACTCGTCGGAGATCTCTGCAATTAATACTCGATGTTTCACTGTGGTCTGGCCAATGGAGACTGACATATTAGCCTCGCCATATGTATTAATTATCTCACCAGTTGCTGTTCTAAGCTTTACTGTTGCAGGCGATAATTTAAGATGGTCTCGTACTACTTCTGGCCGTGCTATAGTTCTTGTTGCACCTGTATCTACCAAAAACGATATACATGTATTATTAATACGACCTTCGATGTACAAGCTATGAATTCCACCGGAGGACGTAATGTTAACAGTTACTATGGGGGCTGTGTTTCTCGAGGTCGGCAGTTGCCCCTTAGTGTCGACCCGTTCTAGTTTTCCGACTGTTGTATCATTTTCTTGCAATTACGGCGAATGTGACCTACGTCACCACAATTCCAACATCTGGGCTCGCGTCTCTTCGGCATCGTGTTATGAACTATTTTTCGTACCATTTCTTCTAGACGTTCATCGTTTGGTTCGTCGCCTTCTTCAATAGTTCTTACTCGATGGCTCCGTGAAGTTTGACTAGCTGTTTCATGTTCTAAGGCAATAGCGAGCGCTTCATCTAGAACTTTCGGTCTCGCTAGTCGTAAAGCTTTCTGTAATTCACTTTCTTTTAACCCATTGACGAAGGTATCTACGGCAATTTCATCCAAAATGTTGTCTGGTACCTCCGGATAAGCCAACCGCACTATACGAGCAATATCTGCTTCAAACTCTTGCAAATTTTCACTTGCTCGTTGAACTCTACTTCTTAGTTGCGCCTTGTAGACTTGTTGTAGATGGGCATCTCCGTAACGTTTGTCTAGTCGAGTAAACAAGGTCTGGTAACATTTTTCTTGACCCTTAGGAATCGATCTTAGGATATCCGCAGCATCACCTCGTAAAGCAGCAGTCAAGGAAACGGCTTTTTCTTGTTCTGTCCAATGATTGGCTGTCGCAATAGCTTCAAATTGTCTAAGGTATATGGACCAAGAGGACTTTCCATCAAACGGTGGCAATTTGAATCTCATATGATGTGTCGTTTCGTCTCTCGGTGATTCTTCTTTCACTACCGGATCTAAGGCTACCGTATTAACGGGTGGTAGCACTTTCGTATTAGTTATCATGGTCTCTAATTGTTTGATCTTCTCTTCTACTTTATCGAATGTTTTAGAGACTTCTTCAAACTTCTCACTGTTCTGAATGCATACTTCGTCGAATCTTCTAGACATATTTTCGAATTTCTCGTCGTTTTGTCTAGCTGTTTCTTTAATA
Organism: Diabrotica balteata; assembly: GCA_918026665.1. Classification (NCBI taxonomy): domain Eukaryota; kingdom Metazoa; phylum Arthropoda; class Insecta; order Coleoptera; family Chrysomelidae; genus Diabrotica; species Diabrotica balteata. The sequence continues at coordinate 39,665,518 of OU898283.1, forward strand.
ATTTGAGACGTTTCATTGAATCTTTCATCATTTTTTTTTTGAAGATTCTTCAATCATTTGAGACGTTTCATCGAATCTTTTGGAAACAGTCTCGAATTTATCATCATTTTTTTTTGAAGATTCTTCAATCATTTGTGACACATTTTTTATTTTTGTTAAAACTGCTTCCTCTGCTGACTGGAACTGGAATATCTCTGGGTCGTCTCCATTCTTGTTCAGAACAGTCTTCAGTCGTTCTTGGAGTATCTTCTTGGACCCGCTGCAGTCTTCATCGCGTTCTTCTAGTTGCTCACGCAACTGTTTCACTGAAAGTTCTACTAGCAGCATCTTTGTACAGGCACACACGTACTTTTATAAATGTTCTTTCGTACAACGATCACTACCGAACTACGCGGATGTTCCCGACGAACAATACTTTTCAAAAGTTCAAAAGTCTCTTTTTTTCACTGTTAAATTTATTTTTAAATAAATCAATTGTCCTCACACGGTGACACCAACTGTACCGGTTTTAAATAAAACGAGCGGTTCGAATTTATATAAATATATTTATTTATAACTTTACAGTTCGATACTATCTTATCAACTAAACTTAACTCCTAATTTCGTTACCTATATATACCAAAGTTACTATGTTCGAGAATATTCAGGATTAGTCCCATCTCTAATTCGTTATCTGACGACGGGTGGAATTTTACAGCGCTTGATATATGACCGGTAATTTCTCGATCCTTCGAGATGCATCGGTTAAATGGCCATGCCGAAAGCATATTCGTAACACTAATATCTCCCCAGACTGGGATCTAACTTCATCGGTTTTACCAATGAACCTTGGCGACATAAATATTCAAAGAACTACTTGTAATTGTCAGCGCTTGCATTCTATGAAAACAGAACCTCACATTCAAACTTTATAACAATCAAAAATGTAGTTATTGCCGACAATTCAAAGAATTACTTACTTTAAATGTAGTTACATTGGGTTTTTCGATTAACCTTGGGTAAACCTTTGCGTTTTAAGTTCAAAGCTACCATACATTTCCAACGTTAACAAAAAAACTTTTTTGCACATAGTAACAAAAAAACACCACTATGTTGTTACTAGCTAAGTTTTTTAACATCATAACTCGACATTTTTAAAATTTACGGTAAGGTAAATGTTTTTTATTAGATCATATTAGGTAGCTAATTATAATTTATTCTCTCTCAGCCCTGAAGAAGCCAAATTAATTCTTTTTGGCGAAAACGTTCGGCGAAACAATTGATACACATTAGAGTTTTTCTTGCAGATTTCCCCAATATTTAAGAGTTTACTATTTAACTTATCTGCAAAGATTAAATTTCTTTTCTATATATATATATATATATATATTATATATATATATATATATATATATATATCTATATATATATATATATATATATATGTATATATATATATATATATATATATATATATATATATATATATATATATATATATATAGAGCTTTGAGGTTTATTGGGATTTATTCAGCGGTGAAATAAGTGTACTCTTTTAACTAAGTTTCAAGCTTTCGAAAATGTTTATTTTCATCATCAGGAAAAACTGAAAATAAAGTGCGACTGTTAGTAAAGCATCCTCGAAATTAGTTGTAGAAAATGGTTTTAAACAAAACGAGAAAAAACTTACGTTATTGAGGTTCGTCTTTCGTGGATGTTTCACTTACAGGTGACAATTTTACGCACCACTCATTGATTGAGTCAAATTTTAAAATATTTAACATATATAAAAATTGCATGGTGTATAAGACCAAACTTAATAAATTATTATACTTTAACACATAAGAAAAAGACAGTTAAAAAAGTTTACAACGGCCACGTGTGCCGGCCAACTGTTGAATGATAGGTTAAGAGTAACTGTCATTCCTGGACATGGCAAATGACAGTACTTCTTCTTATTTCTTTGTCTTATGTAGTACTACTATTATTACACATCAAAATTATTGACAAAGGTTGTATTAGAAAAAACAGAATTTAATAAAGAAACTGTGAAAAAAATGTAACGAAACCTGGAATCTTTACAATGAATCAGTCATTGAAACATCATTGAATTGTGATGATCCATCCAAATATAATAGGTAGGAGTATATAGTGCTCAATTGATTAATGTCACTCCTTTTGTTCATTGCATTTGAGTTTTGTGCAATAAATGTCATTTCTAAAAAAGTCTTTTATTGTAATTGGACTCAGTAGCTAAAATTTTAACTGCATCGTAATTCATAATATGATGTTCTTTATTTACATGATCTGCAAGTGCAGATCTTTCTGGATATAATCTACTGTCGCTACGATGACCGATTAGGCGACTGCCTAGGTTACGTGTGGTTTGTCCCACATATACTAAATTGCAGTTGTTACAAGGGATCTGGTAGACAACGTTGGAACAATCTTTGATGTTACTTTTATCTTTAACCTTAGAATAAATGGATCTTACAGTTAATGAAGTTTTATACGCTATTTTCAAATTGATGACATCTTTAAAAAGTCTTGTCAGTGTGGGTGTTATGCTTTTTATGTATTTCAGTGAGGTATATGAGCAATTGGTATTGTGTTCTCCATGATATATATATATATATATATATATATATATATATATATATATATATATATATATATATATATATATATATATATATATATTTATATATATATATATATATATATATATATATATATATATATATATATTATATATATATATATATTATATATATATATATATATATATATATATATATATATATATATATATATGTATATATATATATATATATATATATATATATATATATATATATATATAAAATACGAATTATGAGTTTAGTTTTAATATTAATAAATCGATTAGAATTATTTAAAAATTAAATGAAATAAGGTTGAATGCTCGAATAAATGAACTTTGAAAATAGGGCTATTATCGAGCACAAGTTAATTAAATCTAGCCCAAGTACTTTCGCTGTTAGTAAAAAGCATTTAGCATTTAGCATTTCGTCAAAATAAGAACTATCCGGCAAGCGTAGATTGTAGAAATATTAAAAATAACATAAATTATACAAAACACTTCACTAAAACGTGGACAAACAGTTTAAAATTACTTCTACGCTACATTCTCTGTCAGTATCTGGATGGAATATCAGTCAGTATCTGGATCCATCCAGATACTGATAGAGAATGTAGCGTAGAAGTAATTTTAAACTGTTTGTCCTCGTTTTAGTGTAGTGTTTTGTATAATTTATGTTATTTTTAATATTTCCACAATCTACGCTTGCCGGATAGTTCTTATTTTGACGAAATGCCCCTGAAGATGCTATTTTAAGCGAAAGTACTTGGGCTAGATTTAATTAACTTGTGCTCGATAATAGCCTTATTTTCAAAGTTTATTTAAAAATTTTCACAACCAAAACTAGACTATATATAGAAATTTGCCAATTCTATTAGTATATTAAAAATTACTCTACCAATATAACGTAATTTATACAACTAAAATTGGATTATTTCGGCGACCTCGGGAATTATTTAGAATTATAAACAATTTTTGGGTTAAAAACAAATAGAATATCTCAATAACTCTTAAATTAAATTATATTCAAAAATGTCATTGGAAAGCGCTTGTCAAGATGCTTCTTTTAAAGGAAAAAAAGTTAAGCCTCCATCGATTTCACCGTTAGAAAAAATGTAACATTTTTAAATATTTCGCCATAATTTTGGAAATATTGCTTCTTATGTGTTCTGCAACCAGGAATACTTCTATGAAGACTCGTATAAGATTATGTTAAATAATGGGGGGAGTACCGCTATATATAAGGTTCGGAGCGTTAGAAAAAATCTAACCACGCGAGTGTTGATTTTTAGAGAGATGGCTTAAGAAAAGTTATAATATTATCATAGAAGGTAAAATTTTTAGTGAAATACCTATAGATTGTTGAACATCCGTTAGAAAATTGAAAACCAGTTATGACTATGAAAAGAATAGGCATATAAAAATATTCCTATTCCTAATTCTTACATAATCTCTTATGACAATACCTATTACCGATTATACTTTGTTATAGAGGGATTTAACTGTAAAGTCTGCAAGACTATTGGGCACCAGAAAGAAGAATTCTCTGACTAAAAGATAATCCAACTACTTTTAATGCACACCCAGAAAACTACCAAAACAAATTACCTACATTAAATGCATCTAATATCCAAACGGAACAAACTAGGGAAACTGAGAACAACATAATAGTATATATAAATAAAACAGGTAAAATATCTTACTCTAAAACCCCAACATCATCAAACTCTAACATCGGCAATCCTACTTCAGCAGAATTAACATTATCTTGAAATATTACACACATTTCCAACTAATTAAAAATGGTAATCTTATCTTCTCCAGACATTAATGAAAATACACCACAGACAGATTCATAGATGTTAACTCCTCTTGTGATAAAGAAACCAAAGAAAAAGTAAAAAATGTCAACCATAAATTCCCGCGAACTTTTGCTTTCTCTATAGACAATGAAAAACAAAACAGCAAACAGATTACTACCATTTATCCTAAACTATAATGAAATATCAAGATGTGGGTCATAGAACAAGCTATTAATAATTGTAGAATAGACTCGAGATATAGGCAAGTAATACATAATATATATGAAAATGCAACTATCATAGTAAAACTAGACGAAAATACAAATCCCATCCCCATTAAGAGAGGAGTGAGACAAAGAGTAATAATATCGCCAAAGCTTTTTAACCTAGCCCTAGAAGACGTCTTCAAAACTACAAATTGGTCAACCTATGGCATTAACGTTAATGGCAACAAGTTAAACCACCTCAGATTCGCTGAAGACCTAGTGATTATAGCAAGCACATTCGAGGAACTGCAAATTATGTTAAGAGAACTAGCAGCCAGCTCCCAATACGTCGGCCTAAAAACGAATATGAAAAAAAAAAAAAAAACAAAAATAATGACAAACAGAGAAGACCCCAGACATATAACTATAAACGGCAGTGAGATAGAACAAATCCAGGAATATATCTACCTAGACCATATCCTGAGACTTGACAAAGATAAACAAAGTGCGGAAATTACTAAAAGAGCAAGACTAGCATGAGCAGGATTTGGAAAATTTAGTTGGATACTTAAGAACCGCAAAATACCCCAATACTTGAGAAGCAAAGTGTTCAACCAATGCATCCTTCCTATCATGACATATGGATGTCAAACCTGGACCCTATTCAAGGCAAACATGAATAAACTAGCCACAACAGAGAGAACAATGGAAAGGGAAATGTTAGATATGCGACTGTCAGATAAAAAGAGAAACGACTGGGTAAGATCCAAAACAAAAGTCGAGGACATACCAATACAAGTTGCAAAACTTAAATGGAGCTTCGCGGGCTACACTACTAGACAGAAAGACCAACGTTGGAATACTACAATACAACATTGAAGATCTTACGAAAGTAAGCGACCAAGAGGAAGACCACAGATGAGATGGGTTGATGACATTAAAAGAATAGCTGGAACAAATTGGAAATATGTTGCTCAGGGTAGACACCGATGAAAGGAGTTGGGAGAGGCATATGTCCAAACATGGACGACAGAAGGCTAAGAAGAAGAAAAAGATAATGAAATATGGGACTTTATGGAACACACTGTATATCAAACATCCTGAAATAATTTCAAAAGATTCTTCTTCATTAAGTGCCATCTCCGCGACGAAGGTTGCCTTGAGCTGCAACCAAACCACTCTCTCAGATTCTTCAACCAGGACACGCGTCTTCTTCCTTCGCTTTATCTACCCTATATATATTTTTTTTAATTATGAGTCTCAAGGTCTTGTATCTTTTCATCTCATCACATGTCCGAGATACCGCAATTTCCTTTCTTTTATTATATTTTCCATTTCCCTCTCTCTGCCTATTCTCCTTAACACTTCCCACAAAATCTCTAACAATCTTCTAAATGTACCCATTTTAAACGCATTTAGCCGATTTATTGTGTTCCGGTTTAATGTTCATGATTCATCTCCATTGTTGAGTACACTGTGTACATAGCATTTAATTAGCCTTATTCTAAGGGGCGATGTCAGATCTTTGCTGCATAAAATCTTTTTTATTTTCATGAAGTTGGCACGTGCTTTTTCAATTCTGAGTCTTATTTTTGCAGTATAGTCGTTATTTTTTGTGATTATCGTTCCCAAGTAAGTATATCTTTTTACTCTCTTAATCTACTGGCCGCCTACCGTTAATATTTCGTTTGTAGTATTGTTGTTGCTAATTTTCATGAATTTGATTTTTTTATGTTAAGATGTATTCTCCACGATATCTTAATATTTTGATCATTATTCTTTTTAAGTCTTCCAAGTTGTCGTCTATTATGACTGTATCGTCGGTATTCCTAATGTCAATTAAACTTCCGTTCACTTTTATGCCTACTGTGCCGTTTACCAAAGCTTCTTGTATGATTTCTTCAGAATAAGCATTAAACAACAACGGCAACAGTATGCATCCTTTCCTTACCTCTCTCCTTATCTCCACTTCGTCTGTAACGACTATTTTGCTTTCCACAGGGTAAGAACATGGGGGGACAAGGTTGGGTAAACAAAATAATCGAAACAAGTGCATACGGCACTCAGTTGGTTGTTGGAGAGCTGGGTCGTGGATAAGTTGAAGATATTGGGGGTTGGATTGGGGCAGCTACAATAAAAATAAATAAAGGGGTACTTATACAAATCTCTTGGGACAAACATAATGAAAATAAACGAAAACACCTCAAGAAATTTATTATAGGGCGCCACTTGAGGTGCCTAATTATACCTATTACAACCACTAGTTGTAACTAGGGAAATAATTATAGAACATCAAAAATATAGAAAAAAATATCTTTTTCAAATAAAACTCAAAATAGATCAGAGAAACAAATTAAACATTTATTTTAGTCTCTAACAAACAGTTATCAAAATTATGGGTTACAAAACAAACATACTATATCATAAAACAAAACTTACATGTCTTAGTTTACATCAAAGATTGTTACAAAAATTTAAATGGTTTCTAGGTTATATTATGGCCAATTAGATTATCAAAAATTAAGGATCCTTGTTAATGAAAACATAATAAAATTTAACCTTAATATATGAAATATCGTTTCTACATAATAATCAAATTAAAATTGTCATAACAAAAAAAAAACAAATTAAAGCTTGCTGTCAGGTATCACATTTAATTTTGATGACAAAGAACAAAAGTTTTAACAGCATAACCATACATATTACAATTTTTTAATTTGTTATGAAAGCAATTATTACTTTAGCCAAAAAATATCTGTCTTTACTTTGAAAAATTAATATATTGAATTGTTACCTTAATGTTTTTTTATACAAACACTTTGAAACATTACATCTCTGGGGAAGATACTCGGACAAAACTTTCAAAACTGGAAGGCAGCAACCATCAGGAACTAGTTCTACACTCCAGGGCAAAACGATTGGAAGAGGAACTTGGTGGAAGAATCAAGCCGACTACGGGGACATCCTATATCATACTTCTTAGAAACCTCCGGTATTTATTTAAATCTGATAGTATTATCATTGACAGGTCCTAAGACATTTCAAAAGAAATTGAATCCTCTTTGATTCAAAAATGGCCCAACATTTCACATCCGCAAAAAGCGTCTACCACCGTTTCAAATAAGTTCTGGGACTTACATTGTAGCACGTCTGCTCTGCTTCAAATCTAATCGTCGACTCCTATTTTAGGTTACATTTTTACAAATTCAAAGCCAAAAAATGTCCCTTCCGTCTTACAGCTAGCCTGTCGTCCACAAACTTAAAACAAACAATCTTCCCTTGTTATTCGTTCCTAACAATAAAAGACAAATAAAACCTTTTTTTATCAGGAGGCATCATAAATTATAATCACTTTATATACAAAAAAAACTTTGTCGAAATAGATATACATAATACAAATTAACAAAATAGCACGTATTTTAAACTGGAGTTCTACCTGACTTTGTAACAAAAGGTTCGATATTTGAATCTAAACACAGAGAAAAACATCTATATTTACTTTTGAATCGGTAGAAATATACGCATTATTGATTATTCTAACTGGAATATTAGGGGGACTTCATGTATCATAATACCTCTTTGGCGACAAAAAACTTGTTGTTTCACCTAACATTGCAACACAGAGATAAAAACATATTTCCAGCGTTAATATGCATTTAAAAATCTCGTCAAAAAAAACTTGAAATATTATTTCGATTGTTTTCTTTGGTAAACACAACAGGAGCGTGCTACAGAAATCTTTTATATACACATTAAATAAAAAAACGCTACACTTCTGATACTTCTTTTCCAATTTTCACATTTGATCGTTGGCTGTAGTATAAATTTGATATCAATATTACATCTCTTACATCCAAATTCCTGTTTTTGAGTACTTCTATAAGTCGGTTATGTTTTACCCTTTCGAATGCCTTGTTGTAGTCTATAAAGCATACATAAAGGTCTCGATTAACATCCAAACATCTTTGGGTCTGCAGGTTAAAAGAAAATAGTACCTCTCTTGTGCCCACTCCATTCCGAAATCCAAACTGGGAATCACTAATATACATCCCAGCTTGGCGTGTATTCTGTTATGGATGATTTTTAGCAGGGCTTTTAAGGTATGTGACATTAGACTGATCGTTCGATAATCACCACATTCTTTGCGTTTACTTTCTTTTGTAGACAAATAAATGGTGATGTCAGCATTTCACGTGGAATGATTTCTGTGGAATAGACTGTGTTCAGTAGTTGGATTAAAAGATCTATGTACCAAGTATTCACTTGTTATTTTGTCTGGACTAGCAGCTTTATTATTTTTCATGGACTTTATTGCATGCATAACTTCTGACTTTGTTATTCTGGATCCCTCGTCTTTACTCTGGTTATCTTTTATATATATATATATATATATATATATATATATATATATATATATATATAAATATTATATATATATTTATATATATATATATATATATATATATATATATATATAAATATATATATATATATTTATATATATATATATATATATATATATATATATATATATATATATATATATATATATATAATAAAATAATTCCTCTATATATTCTTTCCATCTTCCTAATTTTTGTTCCGTCTTCACTAAAATGTTTCCTTGTTTGTCCAATAGTATGCCGAAGGTTTTTTGTATTACTACCCCAGCTAATTATTTAAATTTCTTATGGAGATTAAAGTTATCATTATTTGTTTTGTAAGTCTTCTATTTCTTAGCATTTTTAAGCGAAATAAGTCTCATCAGCTTTTCTTATTTTCCTTCTTATTTGATTATGCAGCTATTGATTTTGAGTTATTCTTTTGCCTTCTTCTGTCCACCATCATTTCCAAGATTTTTTCTGTCAGCTAACCTTCTTTCTTGCATCTGGTTGTTGTGGGTTCTCTGCGACTTAGTTCGATAATTGTATTTTTAAAGAATTGCCACTATTGTTCTTCATCACCATTAATTGATTCCGGTGTGGAATTTAAAAGATTACTGAAATAAAACTACCGAGCTAATTGAGTTACTTAATTTTGTTTACTGCCATATCCACAATTCAAAATTAAAAAATAATATCACTGGATTAGAAAAGAAACTAAACCCCAGTAATCTCTCTTCCACGGAAGTGACTTAAAAACCACTAATGTTGGTCCAAATTCTAACATGTTTAATTCCTCTATTATACAGTGGAATCTTAATGGGTTTTATACCCATTTGAACAGTTTTTTACACAATTTAATTCATGGAAGAAAGAAGATCCTACGGATAAATAGACAATGATCTCAAAAGAGTACTCACCAGAAAAATCTTAACAGTGTTAAACTATTTAAAAGACAGCTAGTAATACGATTCTATATAATGTAATATTTCTTGTTTCTGTTACATCCACTAAACTTCCTGCTCAATTTATATGGTTTTATGTTTAAATAAAAGAAGCTATTTATCTGCTGCTGGATGTTCAGATAGTTAAATTTCTCGATACTCCCTGCCTCCATAAGGCATACATATTTTGTCGGTAGTCGATTGATTCTTGACCAAGATTTCTTACCTTGTAATAGAAGCGCAAAATATGTTTATTAATTGATACTGTCAATTTCATGTGCTGCCTCGGCCGTCTCGCTTAAGAGAACCCCTGCTGATTATCCAGCGCAGCACTTTCAGCGAGTAGAGCTCTAGTTGTTGTTTGGCTCGCTTGTGGTATCAAGTTTAAGTTTAGCTTATATTTATTATGTATATTTAAGGTGTTGTAACTGTACAGTAACTGCACTCATGCTTTTGTCAAGAATCACTGATGATAGTCTGATAAGATCGAAAACGTTTTAATGAATTTTAAATAATCTTTTGGGATAATTCAATATAAATATACCTTCTATAAAAAGTAGATTCTGCTTAAAGTTCAGGAATCGCTTTTATTAAAAATATGTATTTTAAATTATTTTTAATATCTTTTAATATAATTTGCAAAATCGAATCAAATATATAATCAGTTGCACATGATATTACCCAATTCTAGTTATTAATATCTGAATACATTTCAATTTAGGATTTATTAACCTACATACTCCCAATATAGACTAATATTAGCATAAGAGAAAATTTTGATATGAGGTTTAATTAAAACGATCAATATAATTATACTCCGAAATTTGGGGATTTGATGTTTCGACACTTTTAATCAGGCATTCTAAATTTAACCCTTTATAATAATTAAAAATTATTTTAAATAACGAGACACATATATACTTGTTGCTTAAATATTCTCTAAGGAAAAGATCAAGACATAAAAGTTGTCGGGGGAATTCGGCTATTTAGAATAATGAACTGGCAGATCTAATTGAATTGGGGATCCAAATGATATAATCATTATTATTAATTAGTCAATATCGATAGTTATATAAAGGGAAGTTAATCAATACCTGGAATCCGCAGATTCCATGTATTTTTTGACCCTGCAAACTAGTACCTGCTAAGGTTCCCTTGTCCCAAGTGTAAGGGATGTCCACAACAGCATCCTTGGCAAAGAAAAAACTCTTAACAACAGTTTGGAACTTCGAACGTCATAGACGGGAGATGATTCTTGATAACTGATCCTCATAAGACAGCTAACTCTCACTTATGGCTCCACGTGCCACACCCCGGGCAACTGCATTGGTCTGCAGGCTAAACTAAGTGAGGGTAGCCAGATATGGCGAAAATTCCACCGAACGATTGCCGGTATAAGCAATCCCCCACTTACTGACCAACGGCTTCGGACGGATGAAACGTAAGTGGTAGGGCACTCTTTTGTCCTTGGGCTGAGAAATCGACCCTAAAGGCGGATGAGCCAAGTATACGGTCAACGGCATAAGGATGCAGAAGGCAAGGGGAAACCACTGCATTAAAGGTTCAAAAGAACATCCTTAGTAAGTCAACATGGCTAGTAAAGACCTACTCAAAAATGTTACTGATCATGGAATACGGATACCAAGATCCGGCAGGAGAGGGCAATCGCAAGACTATGGGGCCTCTCCGATCGTCAACATGCAAAATCCCTGTAAAAACATGAACAAGTCGAACAAAACTAGACTAGGTATTAGAGTTGGGACATGGAATGTTAGAAGTCTGTTTATGGCTGGAAAACTAGACAATTCCATCTTAGAAATGGAACGTTTGAATGTAAATGTATTAGGAATTAGCGATGTGAGATGGCAAGGAACAGGTGAATGTATAACAAACAACGGAATGCTATACTACTCAGGAAACGATGACCCATCACATTTGTATGGCGTAGGAATTCTCGTTGATTACAAAATTAATAGAACAGTAATAAGCTTTACTCCAATATCAGACAGAGTCGCGATTCTGAAACTTAATTCAAAGACTGTTCCAATAAACATAGTACAGGTGTATGCTCCAACAGCCGACAAAGATGAGGAGGAAATTGAAATATTCTATAATCAACTCAATGCCGCTCTAGAATTGACAAAAAAATGTGAGATAACAATCATCCTAGGGGATTTTAACGCCAAAATTGGTAAAGGAGCAGTGGCACCATGGATTGGTGAGTTTGGATTGGGCGTTAGAAATGAACGTGGAGATAGACTCTTAGAATTTTGCCAAAATGAAGATCTGGTTATAGTAAATACCTTATTTGATCTACCTAAACGTAGACTATACACGTGGAAATCACCAGCAGACCGAGAATCACACATCGTCAGAAACCAAATAGACTTTGTCTTGATCAGAAATAGGTTTAAAAATTCAATAAAATCAGCAAAAACTTATCCAGGTGCCGATATATACTCGGATCACGTCCCTATTATTGTCGAAATGGAAGCAAAATTAAAAAAGTTAAAAAACAAAAAGATTAGAAAAGAATTCGATGTGACAAGATTAAAAGATACTCAGATAGAACAAAGAGTTAGACAGAAAATCAATGATAATCTTAAACCCATCAAGTCAAAAAACACCAACTCTAAAGACGTAAATGAAAATTGGAGAGAGGTTCAACAAGCTTTAAAAGAAGCGGGAGAAGAAATACGTGGACCAATACCAAAGAAAAGACATATGTGGATGACAGACGAAATACTAACTCTCATGAGTGAAAGAAGAAAATATAAAAACATAAACACTAGCAAATACAAATCCTTAAACAGCAGGATTAGAAAAGACATAATAACAGCAAAAGAAAGATGGCTAACTGAATAGTGTCACGAAATAGAAGAATATGAAAAGAAATATGATAGTTTCAATATTCATCGGAAAGTGAAGGAAATGACGGCGGGAAAACAAAATAATATACATGTTATAAAAGACTCGAATGGTAACATTCTCACAGATACAAAACAACAACTAAACAGATGGACAGAATACATAAAAGAACTATTCGGGGATGACAGACAACAAATCATAGATGAGGACTCTGGTGAATCGGGACCAAAAATTTTAAAACAGGAAGTTCAATACGCATTAAAACAGACCAAAGGGAAAAAAGGCCACAGGTCCGGATGAAATCCCGATTGAGTTTCTTAAACTGATCGATGATGAAATGATAGACATTCTAGTAGAACTTTATGATCATATTTATCAAACAGGTATTTTACCAAAGGAGTGGTTAGTATCCACATTCGTAATTATTCCCAAAAAGCAAAATGCAAAAGAATGCTCAGAACACCGTACAATTGCATTAATGAGCCGTGTTTTGAGAGTATTTCTACGAATAGTCCACAACAGAATTTACAGAAAGCTGGATGATGAAATTAGTGATAGTCAGTTAGGCTTTAGAAACGGCACGGGAACCAGGGAAGCATTGTTCGGTATAAATGTGCTCATGCAAAGAAATCTGGATATGAACCAAGACATGTATACATGTTTTATTGATTTTGAAAAAGCATTTGATAAGGTACAGCACAATAAACTAATTAATATTTTAAAAATGAAAAACATCGATAGCCGCGACATCAGAGTAATCTCGAACCTCTACTGGAACCAGAAAGTCAAAATAAGAATTGAAAATCAAATGTCGGAAGAAATAGAAATTCTTCGGGGTGTGAGACAGGGCTGTGTATTGTCACCACTGCTGTTTAATATATATAGCGAAGCCATTTTCCAAGAAGCTTTAGGAGAGTGTAACGATGGAATGATAATAAGTGGTGAAATTATTAATAATATAAGATATGCCGATGATACTGTCATATTCACTTCAACTCTGCAAAGTCTAACAAACATACTGGAACGGCTGAATGAAAAGTGTACCATATATGGTATTAAAATGAACTTAAAGAAAACAAAATTCATGGTCATTACAAAACATCCAAAAGACAACGAGACACTCCATATTAATAATATCCAGATAGAAAGGGTAGATAAATACAAATATCTAGGAACATTGGTTAGTCAAAACGCAGAACAAACGCAAGAGATTAAAAGCCGTATAGAAATAGCAAGGGCAAAATTTGTAAAAATGAAACATCTATTGTGTAGTAGAGACCTAAGAATGGATCTAAGGATAAGGTTATTGCGCTGCTACATTTTTACAACTTTGCTCTACGGATCTAAGGCATGGACATTGAATCAACTGGAGATTAAGAAACTGGAAGCTTTTGAGCGTTGGTGCTATCGAAGGATGCTACGAATAGCATGGGTAGACAAAATTACCAATATTGAAGTCCTTGATAGGGTTAATAAGAGGGAAGAAATTGTACAGACAATTAAGAGGCGGAAACTTGAATATTTCGGTCATATATTAAGAGGTCCTCGTTATGGGCTACTACGTTTGATTATAGAGGGCAAAATAAAAGGTAAAAGAGATGTAGGAAGAAGACGAACCTCCTGGCTACGAAATCTAAGGGAATGGTTTAGTCTGAGCTCTAGCCAACTATTTAGAGCTGCTGTAAGTAAAATAAGAATTGCCATGTTGATATCTAACCTTCGTTAGAAGATGGAACCTTAAAAAGAAGAACAGTTTGGAAGGCGAAACTGGCAGCCAGCTTTTTTTGGGGCTTGTATAAAATCAAGTCTGGAAATCAGCAGCTGGTTTTTTAGTATTTGTATTTAGCGGAAGTCATGTAGACCATGACGGTTAATGCGTACCAGTACTCGGTGCAGTAACAACCACCTAAACAGTGTGTACATAGCCAAGGGAATACCTACTACATTATTCTTCCCAGAAATATAATTATGAGGAACTAAATGGTGGCTTTAAGCACGGGTGCCTCGTAAATGAGACAGGAGTGCGATGGATCTCCCACTTGGTCAAATTTGATCTTGAAATAAGTTGTGAAATAGTCACGTAGAATGTATGGAGTATATATAAATTTAAAAAAAATACATAATGCAATAAATGAGATTAGAAGACTGCATAGTTAAGTGACACGGATCTGCTAATACAACGTGGATAATTATGAAGTATATTATTTTGAAGACAGCAATTATCATCGTAATGGTATAAGATTCATAGTCTCAAGGAAGGTTAGAACATGTGTTAGCCCTGTATGCCAAGTATCTAAACGAGTTTTATTAATTCAGTTAAACGCAAAACCCCGACACATAAATTTAGTACAAGTGTATGTACCGACAGCGGAGAATGAACTAGAAGACCTTAAAAAGTTTTACGCTGATTTAAAAACTGTTACTGACGAACTCAAGAATAGAGATCTCGTTATTCTCATGGTGACCCTAATTCCCAGGATAGGAAAAGGCAGAAAAAGTAATATTGTTGGAGATTGTGGGGTATAAATATAGGTATGAGATAATGGGAAAATTAATTCGCAGATATTTACAAAGAATATGATCTATTTATAATATACATTTTTTAAACTACCTTAACGACGATTATATACGTAAAAGTATCCAGCAGATACCTTTCGTAATATCGCAAGAAATGAAATTGACTATGTAACCATTAGTGAGCGCTACAAAAATGCAGTAAAATCTGTAAAAACTTTTCCTGGTGACATTTCATCTGACTACAGTTTGTTCTTGGTCAAACTCAAATTAAAGGTTAAATGGATAAAACAACAGCGATCTTCTAACAAATAGATATGCATTTTATTAAAAACAACAGTCAGGTGATTTGACATAAAGATTAAAATAGTTATTGAGCATATTGAGAGCACATTATGAACCTAGCGCTAACGGACATAGACGACGGAACACTTATAGACGGAGATATGGAAAATAATCAGAAATTAGACATGTAAAAAGTAAAACAAGAAAAACAGACGTACGAAGAGAGAATAAAGGACATATTGTCGACCAAGGAAGATATAGAACATAACCATATCGATGAAATAAACATGATATTTACTGAAACTCTAATGAAAGTGGGTAAATGTAATTAGCAAAAAAAAAAAAAGTTTCATATTCCAGGAAACAAAAATTCTTATGAACACAAGAAGAACATTACTAGAGCAAGGCGGCAGAAATAAAATGGAATACAAAGAAATAAACAAAAATATTAGAAAACATATCAAGGAGTGTCAATGGAAAATATAGGAAGAAATGTTAGAAAAAAATAGAAACATTGAAGTGCTTAAAGCATAATCTGGGAAACATAGAAATTAATAGCATAAAGAACAAAGACAGAATGGAGACCAACAGTATTAAAGAAATTTTACAGATAACGTACGAATATTATAACAATCTCTATAAAATAGAACAAAAACCAACCCAAGAAATCCGTAATGAGTTACAACTAAAAATAAAGGACGTTAACTCTGACCTACAACCAGAAATCAGTAAAGATGAAATAAAAAAGACACTCAAAGAAATGGAAATGAAGAATAACAAAACTCCTGGGAAAGATGGAATAACTGTAGAAATGGTAAAAAATGGGGAGAATATTTCAGTGGAAGTCCTTTATGTACTACTGAATAAAATATTAAACACAAAACAAATAACAACCACATGGAACGAGGCAATGACATTATTAATATTTAAGAAAGGCGATAAAAAAAAACTGAAAAACTATAGGCTCATAATGCTACTTAATGTAATGTACAAACTGTTAACTAGACTACTAACAAAATTGATTAACAACTAAGTTAGATATATATCGATATCCTAAAGACCCAAAGAGCCATGGGAAAAGTGGAATTCAAAAAACCCAAAGTAGAAGTTCGCTGGACATACTATAAAACAGAAAGACGACAGATAAAATAAGATTATTATACACTGGGGACCACATAGTTACAAACGAAAAAGAGGAAGGCCACAAATTAGATGGTCAGATGACTTAAAGAAACACGCGGACCTACAATACAAGGGGATACAAACTGCCTACAATAGAAAGAAGTGGAAGAAGGCAGAGGAGGCCTATGTCCAAAATTGGACAGCAAGGGCTGTATAGATAGATAGATAGGATACGATCTAGTCAATTACTAGTTAACCAACAGCTTATAACACAAAAATCACCAACTTTTGTTATCTGGGTGCAAACTTAAATGAACAGTGGGACCAATCGACGAAAATTAAGAAAAAGATCGAGAAGGCAAGATCAGCTTTCGTCAAAATAAAAAAATCGTTCATAGCCACAATATAAAATTGGAAATAAAAGTTCGTTTACTAAAATGCTACGCATTCTTCGTTCTTTTATATGGCGTGGAGTTATGGACCTTAACTTAAGCATCACTAAAGAAATTCAAAGCATTTGTAATGTGGTGCTATAGACACATATTGAGGATTTCCTGGATAGACAGACTTACCACCGAAGAAGTACTACATAGAATGAGAAAAAAACGCGAATTAGTCGTAACCATAAAACATCGCAAACTGGAATACCTGGGCCATATAATGCACAATGAACAATGATATGAGTTACTTCGAACCATACTTCAAGGTAAAGTGCATGGAAAAAGAGGTCTAGGACGAAGAAGAATATCCTGGCTGCATAACCTGCGAAAATGGTTTAACTTAACCACTACCGGACTTTTTAGGGCAGCAATCAACACAGTCAGAATAGCCATGTTAGTTACTACCGGACTTTTCAGGGCAGCAATCGACAAAATCAGATTAGCCATGTTAGTGTCCAACATCCGTAATGGATAGGCACTATAAGAATAAGAAGGTGATTGGAAACAATTGGAAAGGCTTTGCTTTTGATCGAAGACATAGCAGCAGGTGTTAGTTCAGCTAAGGAGTGGAGCCGATACATTGTGAACTGAACGACGGTTTCAATCAATAACTGGAACAGAAAACTGAATATGATTAAAGTGCATTAAACTATTTAATGTTACTAATATACTAATATGGAACCCACAAGAGGAGGAAGTGAACGGTAAGCTAATAAAACTAACTGATGACAAAAAAGAAAGTTGTATTACTAAACATCCACAAGGAATCTACGTTCCTGTAGTTGGCTGTATACCATATATTAAAAAATTTATAATTAAAAAACCTTTATAAAAGGTATATATTTAAAAACCCTAACGGGCTTATTAAAAAAAACGTTTTCGGAATCCATATTCCATCATCAGTGTCATAGAAAATATAACCACTTAGTTAAAAAGAACATAAGGTTGAAATTTTGATTAAGGTTAATGCAAAGTCTGGTTAATACTTACTGGGAGTACATGAATGTAGCCAATAAATATATAGGTAAAAACCCGTTAACAAATAATTAGTTACATTTGGTGTACGATATTTCTTATATGTTATGATGTTAAAGTTACCGTTGGATAAGGTAACATGGCGACATATGACTCCATGTTGAAGTTGCTAGTTCTGAGACGGTGTGTCTACAAGGACTGTATGGAAGCAACTGGTTGGAATGACACTGTTGACAAGTTAGGGTGGACGTTGTAACAGAGCAGTCAATATAACTGTATGCGTCTACGTAAGACAAAAGTCAACGTTATTTAAAATTGTTAAAGTAAACTAAATTAATATAACAGTATCAACCATCATTGTTGTTGTTTTAAAATTCTGTATATAAGATGGGATGTATGAAAAGAAAAATATGTGGCTATAGTTAGGCAACCAACTATACATGTGTGCAGTAGTGTGGTAAAATACAGATTTTAATATAAGGCCCTTTTGATTACTATTTATAACTGGGAATAAGCCACAATTAAAGATAAAAATACGTTTATTGACGTTTCAATTTCCAATTCGGAAATCGTTCGAAAAACGATTTCCGAATTGGAAATTGAAACGTCAATAAACGTATTTTTATCTTTAATTGTGGCTTATTCCCAGTTATAAATAGTAATTAATTTACAATGCCACAAGAAAATAGCTTCAGAACAATATTAAGGCCCTTTTGGTTTCTACAAGATTTGGTATCTGAAAAATAGAAACTAGACACATATGGGAAGTTGGGTTCTTGAATGAATAAAAATAAAACTTTTGTAGTATGATGTTCATGTAGTAATAACTTATAGCTCAATTATAGAAGGCCCTGTATGTCAAAAAAACAACATTTGATACCTGGTAAATGTAAAACTTATTGAGTTATAAGCTCATGAACATAAATATCTTGTTGTGTGTTAACGGACTAAGTGGTTTATAAGTTTTAGTGTATTAACAATTATATGAAATGAACAAACTTTGATGGTTGGGACCTGGTTTTGTATTATGTTGATAGTAAAGTAATCTACTTATAACTTAAGAAAGGCCCTATCTGTCATAAAGCACGACTAGGTACATGAGAAATATACAAGGATAAGTTATAAGTTGAATGGGTTGCTGGTGTATATCAACCTAAATTGTGATAATGGAAAGGAGTATGTTTGGCTCCGTTAAAATTAGGTAAAACGAAAAGTTTATGGTGTCGTCTTTAGTAGTGATTAAGTTGTGGGATTTAATTTTATTCTTGATGGATATGAGGGTCTTAAGGTGTTCGTTAAACTATTATATGAAATGAACAAAATTAGATGGTTAGGACATGGTTTTGTAGTATGTTGATTGTATCCCAGACAGCACAGGACATCCCGGGGACGTCCATTTTATGTCGTTTTAAGGTCCAAACGTCCCGGGACTTCTTTTGGACGTCCGAGGGACGTCCAAGGGATATTTCTAGTCGGACATACCAAAGACGTCCCATAAGGTCGTCCAAGGGACGTCCCATTAGGGATGTATTAGGGACGTTTTCTTGGTGTTAACTGTGTCATTTTTTTACTTAAGCATATTTTTTACAAAATATCATCTTCCTACTAAACTTTATTTTAAAAAGATATATTTAGTTTTAAATACCATTGATTTATACGAAAATAGACAGAGGCTCCTTTTAGAAAAAAATCTGTATCCTATAGCAGAGCTGTATCTCTAAAATTTTGTTCTGTAGTGGAACTGAAATTTAAAAATTAGGAGATAAAAGAAGAATGTGGTTATGTTTTAACGACGCTTCTATTTATCTCGTTTATTTCTCGAATTATAATAATTGTGGTTGTGATTGTAATTAGAATTAGTTTATTGCTTTCGATACTAGTTTATAGTTTGGCAATTTATTATTACAGACATTACAATGTCTATAATAATAAATTGCCAAACTATAAGTAGGTATATAGGAATTTTTATAGGTAATTTTTGTGGTTGTGGTGTGTTGCTACATTTGTAAAGTAAGTAGGAGTAATGTGCTTAAAAATTACTATAAATTTAAATACATATGTTAATATAAGTACACAATAAAAATCCCATTTATTTTTGCTTTTCATTTTATTAATTTTAAGTTCCCTTTAGGTCCTGTATACATCCTCATTTAGGTCCTATATTAGTCCATGTAGACGTACATGGATGTCCCCAATACATCCTTCTTAGGTCCTATATAAGTCCGTATTAAGTTCTGTATATGTACTATGTACGTCCCATGAACATCCCTGGGACGTCCAGGGGACGCACTTTTTGGTAACATTTAGGTCTTATTGGACGTCCCGGGGACGTCCAAATTATGTAAAATGATGTCCGTGGGATGTCCGGACATTTAATGAGGTACATCCTTTGGACGTCCATTGGACGTACTTGTGCTGTTTGGGATAGTACTCCACTTAATACTTAATATTGAGTAAAAAAGAAGAAAAATTATGGTATTTTTTGAGAAAATAGTAAAATGCGAAAAGACTAAAAAGGCTAAGATCCCAGAGAACCGCAACCAAAACCTTAAGGGAGTTAAGTGGAAGGGTAAAATGAGAACTGAGGGGTTTGTTTGAAAGAAATGCTGAATAGTCTAAATTTTTGGGGATGCCGACAAGAAGCATGGACAATATTAGGTATAGGGGGCCGGACTTAAAGTTTGGGTTGAATGGAGAGAAGATGGGAAGATGGAGATATGATGTGTTGAGATAAAAGTTTTTGTAGTGGTTTAAAGAAGATAAGTGAGGTGAACGAATAGTTATAATTGTGGATTTTAATTGTAGAAGTAAATAATAAGGGTGAAGATTATGATAATAGTTCGCGATGGATAAGGAGGAAGTCTAGATTGAAAGATACATGACGATTGACGCAATTTGGGCTTTTTTGTTTTTCTTTAAGAATTTCAAGGTCTTCGTATAAGTCTAATTTAAGGAAATTTTTTTGGGGGATATTGTGGATAAGAGAAATGTCTTCTGGGATATTGAGGGTATGGTTGTGTTCTTTGAGATGTTGAGAGAAAGCGGAGTGATGGTTTTTGTGTGTTCTAGAGAACGTCAGGATAGTTTTCTGCATGTTTTACCTATAAAGGAGGCATTGCAATCTGAACATTTTAGTCTATACACTCCACTCCGATCCATATAATGGATGGGATCTTTGGAATTAGAAATGTGTTGACCAAAATTGTTGGGTACTTTAAATGAAACATGGATGTTTTCAACCGAACGTTGGATGAGATTTCGAATATCTCCAGAAAGACTTTCATGATAGTATGGGAGTGAAACGTAATGGAGCTTGGTGGTGAGAGTGTATTACTAAACGATATTTTGGTCTAAGAGCTCTAAAATAAATTACTGGCTATATGTAATGGCTGTATATTTGTCGAATAGAATGGCATGACATGCATTTGATTTTATTTAACTTCCGCTTTATAAGCAATGCTGCTTGTTCATTGGCAGATTAATACCTCCATGGAAGGTTGTCACCCCATCTTTTGCGCGATCGTCCGATACGTCTTTTGCCGAGTGGTGACTTATTTCTTGCTATTTTGATGACACGGGTCTCCTCTATTCTGCTTATGTGGCTATTCCATTTTTTTCAATTTTGTGTCCATTCATTTATACAGTGTACCTTACATTTTCTTCTAATATCTTCACTTCTTTTTTGATCTTTCCAGTAGCCTTTGCGGTGTAGCTGTGTCGGGTCTTGTTTCTGAGGCATATGTCATTAAAGGTGTTACACTGGCTTTTTAGATTCTTTATTTCTAAGTGGTAAAGTGTCTGCTTTGCCATATAGTATGATTCTGACATCCTGAGAGTCTATTTGCTTTTTGTACTTGATCTCTCACTTCTTTGTATAGGTCTCCATACTATACAGTGTAATTCACAGGTATTTTATTTCCATTACTTGTTCATTACTGATGCCATCAATTTCTACTGTACATCTGGTTAGTTCTTTGCTGACTACTATTGTTTTAATTTTCTAAGCTGAGATTGACATACTAAATTCTTTTACTCTTATGTTAAATCTGTTGACTAGTCTTGGCAGACTATCTTTATCTTGGGCTATCAATATTGCGTCGTCTGCGTAATAGAGTATTTTAATTTCTTTGTTTCCCATTCTTTATTCTCTATTTTTATTAACGGTTTTGATGATTTCATCCATGATCAAATTAAAGAGCATGCTCAATGAATTCCCTTGTCTTATTCCGCTGCCTATTTCTATAAGTGCTGTAAGTTGTCCACTTATTCTTACTTTTATTTGGCTGCTCTTTATTTTACAGAACATGGATTACACGTGTGAGTCTTATTCTGTCAACCGCTTTCTTTAGGTCAATCAGACACAGAAATGCCAATCACCAACACTCTAGTGATTTCTCAGTAATTTACTTTATAACGAATATTGCATCTGTATACAATCTTGCATCATTAAAACCCTGTTGTTTATCTGCTAAACGTATTCTCTGATTTACTCGTACTGTTTGGCGTAGTATTTAACATGTTTATACCTCTGTAGTTTTCTGGCTGTTTTTTATCTCCTTTTTGGAATAGCACAATTAGTTCGCTTAGTAATGTGTCTCCTAGCCTAATCTCCAAACTCAATAATCCCAACCAGTTAAGAAAAACAATAATTTTAACAACAAAGAACAAGGATAACGATGACTCATTGCATTAAATATACTGACTGTATAACCAACGAAGACGTGTGCTTGGCTTAATACTACATAATTTACAACTACGAATTTAATTACGTAACACATTTGTTTGTGTAGAAACACATAGGCAATGTAACACACGCATCAATACTCAATGAAAATATTAAAGATGAGTAAGTTCTTATTCTAACAGTTTCGATAATACCAACCGTTAGGCTATTTAAATTTAAACGAATATAACATCCCATTCATTTTACACTTGCCATGACAACAAAAATGACACGGCCAATCCTTGAATATTTGTCGACTAAATATAGAAAATAATTATTTCTCTTGTGGTCAATTGTATGTACTATGTTGGCGTGTAGGCAAATCATCCACTTTGTTCGATATAACACAAGGTCCTTCAATGAAAATAATCGACACAAGAGCAAACCATTCAGCTAATGGTAACTATGTTTTCATGTGAATTTAGCTTATTTTTAAACTTTTATGAAACTAAATTAACCCTCTACTGCATGAATTATGTTTAAGATAGAAAAATGTAAGATTTTGTTGTTATAAAGAAGTATATGTACCAAAGAAATTACAACAATTTTATACTAATTAAAAAAATAAAAAATAAGCCATATACGTCTTTCTATGCAATAAGCCTAAAACGTACAAAAATAGACAGGTCCAAATATGGCTTCTAATGCACTTAAACTAGTTATTGTTTTTAGGAGTGAAATTCTACGAAACAATTTCTATCTTTCTTAAAAATAAAAATACGTTACATTTAGTACATCTAACAAAAGATCTAAATTTATAGTCATTATAGTACAACAATCTTGGATCATTCCACTGGAGAAAGTGGCCAATGACGTCTATACGAACTTAATTGCTTGAATAATCTTGTTGCAAAGTAAGCCGCTTTTTGGATTTGGTAGTTTCTGCTTCAGTTATGGAACTGTTTGGTGAATTACCATTTGACGATGGTCGAGTCTTTCTTTTGGCAAACTATTCTTGCCCACCTTGTATAAATTTTCTGCAATATATTGTTTGAAGTCAAAGGGAAATATAATAGTCAAACAATTGCATATAATTTACACTCTTTTGCCATGCATTCGCAATGCACATGTCCAACAGGTGAAAAAATATTTTCTTGTACCATTTGTTTGAACGTAACTGAATCCTATAGAGCTCTAGCATGGAATCCAATAGATCAACTCTTTCCATATGCCTATTATAAACACCTATTGATTTAGGATGATATTCTCATGATGTTCTTTGGCTTCTCGAAAATAGCGCTCTCTGAAAATAATAGGAGAACTACCTACGTATTTTGAGAGCATGGTAACTAGTTTGTTGCCGTATCAACAAAAACAAGAGATTTCTACTCCATCTATAACAGTAGTTTTCTCTACCATAGTACCTCGACCATGTTTTTTTAACTCTTTTGGTGTTGGCTTTTGGCAATTTGCTACTCTATTAATTCTAACTGTCCTTAAGGACACCAAACCATTTTGTGAAAGGTAAACTTGTAGGTTAGGGCTGTTGAACCAATTATCAAAACATAGTTTATGATTTTTGTGCAGTGGGATTATACTAGTTAGTTTTGTAACTATATTTTCACTTGCTCTAAGATCTGGTGCAACATCAGATATTAGATTACTTTGCTTTCCAGCAAATATATCAAAATCGTAGCTAAATCCTGACACTCCAGCAAGTGACAAATTTTTGAATCCCCATTTCTTGGGTTTCTTGGTATTGTATTGTTTTAGACCGTATGTATCTTCTTTTAGTAGATATAATTTGTTAATTAATATAGAGATACTCTTCTTTAGAAACTAATAATAATTGTTCACGTGTGTCCTCTACAAGAGGACCTTATTATTTTAAAAAGTTTATCGTGGCCGGGTAAACCAGCTTGTATAAACTTATTGTTGTCATTGAAACGTAAACATTTTTTAATCTCTTTCCACCGATTACTACTCATAGTTTCGTATGCAAATTTTTGGCCTAAACGTGAGTTTCAGTAGTGTCTACTAGAAGGTTATTTTAAAATTGACATAAATACGCTGATTCCAATAAATTGTTTAATTTCATACTTTGTAATGTATGCGGGTTTGTTAACGTTATCTTGCACTGATTTTTAATTTGACTTATTAACTTTTAACTCCAATAAGTCGTCATTAAATAAGAATTTAAAGAAGTCTATAGGACTCTCCAATCTCTGCATGCATTCTGGTCCAAGATATACTTTCCCAAGAAAGCATATTCATTTTCATATTAAAACTTTAATTTTCATTCCTTCCATAATATTTTCTCTTACTTGTTTTTAGATGTAGATATTAATTTATTTTTGTCTGCTAGTTTGAGTCCTATTGAGTTATTTGCCCTTATATCGCCAACTTCTGATTCAGCATCAGATGTCTCTGTGTCAGAATAAGCAGTTTCAGATACTACTACGGACTGGTGACTTTTTTTAGATAAAAAAGGTAAATATTCTTGGTCTGAATCAGTATAATCATCGTCGCTTAACCCTCTACCACTGGGAATAGTGTTTACATATTTAGAACTGCGATAAAACTTTTGGGGATCCATTTCTGAAAACAAATAATATCTACATAAATTACTCTTCAAATGCATAAAAAGCCATATATGGCTTCGACAAAATCTGTATATTTTTTACGATAATACATAAAAAGCCATATATGGATGAGCCATATATGTATGTGCTGAACTTTACACTTACAAAAAAAAATAGTAAACTACCGAATCTATATATGGATTTCCACGTGGTAGAGGGTTAATTTCATTATAATACTAAAAAGGTAATAGAACTCAGCTAGTAATTTAACAGTACATTTATTATTTCTAAGGTTGCACGAAATTTGCCGGGTCAGCTAGTTTCTTATAAAAAACCAATAACAAAAACAAATACTGCTATCGGAACAATAAGTTTTTTCTTCAAATTACAAAATAGCTACTTGCAGTTTCCTTCGTAAATAAGAACGACATTTCTGTTCAAGAGTTAAATCTGTAGTATTTCAGTTTACTATGCATTATTAATCTTCGAGATCGAGCAGACTAACAGTAAATATCACGGCGAAGGTGTCCTTTAAATTGAAAAAGTTTTAGTAGAAGTTTTAGAACTCCAACTTAAATAAAGTTAGAAGTACATTTGGAAAATTATAAAAAAAAGCACGTAAGAATTGTAAAGTAGTGCTTGCATTTAAATAGATAAATTTATAGAATATGAGAATATACTGAGGGTATAAAAAAGTTTTACAAGTATTTAGAAATTATAGAACAATAAAGAAATAAAGAATAAAGAGACATTTTCTACAAGATTAATTTAATTACCGTCATCTTGGAGATTTTGATCGGTAATAGTTATTAATAGTAGAAAATGTTAGCGTTCAGAACAATACCTAATATTAAATACATTATTAAAAAAAAATAAGGAAAGGCTCACACTATAAATATCTCACACTTTATAGGTGTGATCGATCTTTAGGTGAGGTACTAAAGTGCTAAATAGCCCTAAACCTGCCAATTTACAAAGTGTACGGAAAACGAAAAATAAGTCACAAAAAAATTGCAACAATTTGCAACAAACTTTACTATTTGTAAACTTATTGACTCTTTTTACCAACACTAAAGTTTCCCTGTTTACATGGCCTTCACAAAACTGCTCTATTAGATGTGAGTTTTACTATCGACCAGGCTAAATCTGAGGCAGATACAGTCATCATCAATTCTGCGCTTTATACATTAGAATCCTATGATTCTATGCCTATCATAGCAGAGGAAACTGATACTCTTGTTTTGCTCAGGCTAATAGAAATTAACCAGTTATAATGTTTTGTGACCCAAATTTTCAATTTTTTTAAAACTTCAAGAGAGTGTGGGTCGCATCAATTTTACAGTCCTTTAAATTTTTTTATATGGCGACGTCATTGCAGAGAATGTGCAGTTTTTTCATGCTTTTCTAGGTTGCGACACAACGTCTGCAGCTTACAATATCGGAAAACTTAAATTCATCAAAATTTTACAGAAACATCCCGAGTTAGCGAGGGAAACAGTATTATTTCTCAGAGAGAAAGCCAAGAGATCTTTTTTAGCAGCATGAAATACAAGAGATTCGCCAAGACAGTAAACAACAATACATTTAACTTATCATTGCTTTCGCCAACACAAGATACAGCTTTTTTCCACAATTTTTATCCACAGGGTTTATCACTCAAAAACATTGCGAGACTGAAGTTTAAGACTGGAAAAAGCATGAAAAACTTTTAATAGCAATCAAAACTTTCACAACTCCAGCTCCCCGAACTTAATTAATTTTTTTGTGGATCCAACGAAAACTGTGGAAGTATGTGTGGTTGCCGAAAAGCAGGCTTTAAATTCTCTGCAGTATGTATCAATTAGGCTAGTGATACATTCAGTAACATTATGGAAATATCAAAATTAATCAAAAACTTTAAAGGATTTAAAGATAAATTATCCATAATGACGCCAGTATTGGTGTTTGAAAAACTCGTTTTTTTTTTGAAAATATTACTGTTCGATATTAAATTCGAAACGCAGCCTGGACCGTTAATCCTAGATTACCAAACATTCGTAAATGTTATGAACCGCAACCTTCTTTAAGTATTTTCGGCTACTTACGATCACTGCTCGGCCTTGGGCCGCTCGTTACCTTCTAATTTGGTCGTTAGGTAGATAGTGTCGTATGCAGTAGTTGTACAATTTAAAATTTCTACAACATTGTTTTCACACCTTCGTCTCAATTTTACGAAGCTCCTTCTTCTTAACGTGCCCTATCAGGTCCCCTTGACGTTGGCGATTAACATGGCGAAACTCTCTCTGTCTCGAGCTATTCTAAATAGTTGCTCAGCTTTCTTTATTCCTGTCCAGTCCCTGATATTCTTCAACCAAGAGGCCTGCTTTCTACCAATTCCTCTACCTCCTTCGATTTTACCTATCATAATAAGTTAAAGAATATTATATCGGTCTCCCCTTACTACGTGTCCAAAATATAAAGGCCATTTTAGTATACGTCTGTGCAGCCACATTTCAAAGGCCTCCAGACGATTAATGGTTAATATTTTTAATGTCCATGCTTCGACACCGTATAAAAGGAATTACCAAATGTAGCATTTAACCATGCGCTTTCGAAGTTGAAGTTGCAAGTTATCATTACAGAAGAATGACCTCATTTTTAAAAATGTCGTGCGGGCTATCTCGATTCTACATTTTATCCCTTGATCTGTATCTAGTTGTTCAGTAATATGGCAACCAAGATATTTAAAACTGGACACTCTTTGAATTATATGACCATCAACATATAATCGTGCATATTGATGTGCTAAACGGCTAAACACCATGTGTTTTGTTTTTGCACAGTTTATGTTTAGGCCAAACTCTCCTCCCACTGTATAAATGGCATTTAAAAGGCATTGTTATCTATTCATGTCATCACTTAAAATAACAGTATCGTCTGCAGTTCTGATTGTATTTATCAGAATTCCATTAACTTTCACGCCCCATTCCAAATTATGCAGCGCTTCTTTAAATATTCTATCTGAATATAAATTAAATAACAGTGGGGATAGTATACAACCCTGTCTGACACCTCTTTTTATTTTACATATTTCTGTTGATTTTCCGTTTATGCAAGCTGTCGCTGTTTGACGTCAGTATAACTTTTCTACAAATCGTATGTCTTGACTATCAACTCCTTTATCTTTTAATATTGTAAATAATTTGTGATGCTGTACTCGATCAACGGCCTTTACATAGTCAATAAATACAGCAATGACGTCCTTTTTTTGATCTCGACATTTCTGCAGTAATACATTTAGTGCAAAGAGGGCGTTCCGAGTTCCCAGTCCATTTCTGAAGCCAAATTGTGTTTCATCCTGATCTTCTTCACATTTATCTCTGATTCTACTGTGGATGATGCGTAGAAATATTTTCAAAGTGTGGCTCATAAGGCCTATCATCATATAATCGCTACAGTTTTTGGGACGTTATTTTTTTGGTAGTGGTATGAATTCGGACTTTAACCAATCTTCAGGGATATCACCAGTCGAATAAACATCATTGAAAAGTTTGACAAGTATTCCAATGTTCTCCTCATTTATAAGCTTTAACATCTCTGTCGGTATGTTATCAGGGCCAACGGCTTTCTTGTTCTTTGCTAACTTTATAGCATGCAGTATTTCTGGTCCTTCACCTTCAACTAAAGTCTCCGGTTCTTCGGGTCTATCATCATTATACAGTTCACTTATATAATTACACCAGGTTGTTCGAATTTCATGTTCGTCTATTATCATTTTTCCCGACGAATCGGTTATAGTATGTGAAGTTTTCTTATGATAAAGACCAGCTACTTCTCTAACTTTTTTAAACATATTAAACGTATCATGTTTTTCATTCCACTTTTCTAATTCCTTGCATTTATCCTCCATCCATTTTTCTTTAGCCACCTTTATTTTTTGTTCAATTATTTTCTGTTTTTTCTTATATTCTGTTCTGTTACCTTTCAGTTTCCTTCTCTGCTCCATTAATTCCAGGATTTCATCATTCATCCCTTGTTGTTTTTTGTGCCTGTGTAACGTTGTTGAATATTTTTCTATTACTTTTAAGGTAAGATCTTTAAATGTGTTCCATTTTTCTGTGTTGTTTTCATTTATTGATTTCTTTAGCTCATTGTTTAAATTATTTTCTATTAACGTTTTGTTGGATATTGAGATATTTAATTTTTATGTTTTGGGGCTTTCTTGGACTTTTTTGAGCCTCACTTTAATGACAGTTATTGCAGGGTTATGGTCTGAACCGATATCTGCACCAGGATAAGTCGTTACTGTATGAAGCTCCAGTATCTAAAATAGGTCTATTATAAGTATATAAGTTTATTATAGTAGGTGTACAGTTTTTTTGGCTATTTCCATCGTCTTCGAATAAATTTCATAAAGGTAATTTGTTAGCTCATTAATTTATTTTGTATTCTTGTGTTAAATATAAATTTTGAAATTAAATATTTTCTTTGAGGATACAGCTAAAACTTTAATTTAAAATTAATTTACCTGACGTTTCGACTTCCACTTTGGAAATTGTTTTTGTCATCGGTATTTTGGACACAACGATTTCCGAAGTGGAAGCCGAAATGTCAAATAAATTAATTTCAAACCAATATTGTGGATTTATTCCCTAAAAAAATAGTAAATTACATAAGATGCCCCAAGGAAATAGCTTCAAAACAATATATTTTGGATTTCAGTAAAATGGATTCCAAAAGGTCACTGACCAAAAAAAACTGGAATAAGAGACTGCGCGTATTATGAATGGTGAAGACTTTGACTCAGATCCCTTTGAACACAGTGACCACGACTGGGATAAAGATAATCTGGAGATAGAATCTTCACACTTAGATAATAAAGCTGTCGAAGATTTAATTGTATCTCCTTGTTCTAATCAATTAACAGGGCAAGATGCAATTTGGGATACTGAAAAAATTTTTACGTCTATATCTGGAAAATTAAAGTATGTAGTGGTCCCAACAAAAAAAAGTTTTAATAGTAAGAATGGTCATAAGTGGTCAACCGAAGTTCTCCAGGAATCAAAAAAGATAGCTGCAAGGAATCTTATTCACTTCGTATCAGGTCCCAGAGGTACCGCTAAAAACTGTAGTACTTTTAATAAACATTTCTTAGATTTCTTTACAAACACGCTACTTGAAATTATTTTGTAACATGCAAATGCAAAAATTCTAAGACAAGCTGAGAAACATAATATTTATGAAAATGTATCTCAAATTAAATTGAAGAATTAAGAACCTTACTTGCAATTCTCATCGTTTCTGCTGCAAAAAAGATAAACATTTATCTGCAAAATATATGTTAAACAACTCCATTTCAGGAACGTTTTACAGGAATCTACGACAAAAGGACGCGGAAAACAGGACGCGAGACCAAAGGACGCGGAAAAAAGGACGCGCGAAAAAAGGACGCGCGAAAAAAGGACGCGTGGAAAAAAGGACGCATATTATTAATGAATTACTATAAATAGTTTATTTTAATTGACATTAGCCATTATCCCCTTTTTATCCCCATATGTTATTATAGAAAATGATTCTACCTAACCTAAAATCGGTTACGGTAAGAGTAAAAAGTGAAAAATAATTATATGAAAAAAAACTTGCCCTCACATTTTATCGAGGCTTAGGACTAAAATATCTTAAGTAAAATAATAAATACTAATTTAATGTTGATTGAAGATTTCTGCTATTGAAACAGGTTAGATTCCATATAATGTATGGGATTAGAAAAACCCAAGTACCAGCCCAGTAAGGGGTCTAATGATGGTTTAACGTGAACCGGAAGGTTGGTAAATTCCGCAGGTAATGTTAAGAATGTAAATAGAAACAATAAAACAAAAAAAAAATAAAATTCCAAAAAAGCAAAAAATTAAAAGAGAAATAAAAAAAAACTTGTAAACACGCTAGCTTTTGATGCCAGTCCTAAGCCTGGATAATGTGTGAAGGCAAGTTTTTTTCATATAAATATTTTTCACTTTTTACTTTTACCGTAACCGATTTTAAGTTAGGTAGAATCATTTTCTGTAATTATATATAGGGGATAAACGGGGGTAATTGCTATTGTCAATTAAAATAAACTATTTATAGTATTTCATTAATAATATGCGTCCTTTTTTCCACGCGTCCTTTTTTCCATGCGTCCTTTTTTCGCGCGTCCTTTTTTCCGCGTCCTTTTTTATGCGTCCTTTTTTCCGCGTCCTTTTGTCGGTATACCGTTTTACAGAACGTGTATACGTTTTAATCCCTTTACATTTTTACTAAATTTTATAAGATTTGAGAAAAAGCAAACAAGGCAAGAGAGACAAGTAAATGATCCCTTCACTCATATCCGCAAAATATGGGATACTTTCATTAAAATATGCCGCACTGTATATACTCCATCATCATATTTTACAATTAATGAGCAACTGCTATGATTCCGAGGAAGATGCCCTTTCAGGATGTACATCTCAATAAATCTTTAAAGTATGGGATTAAGATTGTTATGTTATGTGATTAATTCAGTAAATATATGTTGAATACAAGTGCCTATTAAAAAAAAAAACTAATAACAATGGTTTGCCAATAGCAGAGCATTATGTCAAAGGACTAACAAAATCTGTCATGGATCAAATCGGAACGTCATCATGGGCAACTGATTTACGTCAGTGAAACTAGTCAATGAACTGTTACAAGAGCCATATAAATTAACAGCATTAGGGACTCTTTGCAAAAACAAAAAATAAATTATTACAAAGATGTTGCCACTAAAAGATCGAAATGCACTCTTTGATTTTCTGTTTTGGTCAGAAGAAAACTGTGTTTTCTCACCTCCCTAAAAAACAGAAATTAGTTTTACTGCTTTCAACTTTGCATGAAACGGTAGAAGTATCAAAATAAACAGGCAAGCCTGTATGTAGTTATAAAAAATTACAATAACACAAAATCAGGCGTAGATAATATTGACTAAATGTGTTCCAACATGAGCTGTAACACGAAAACCCAAAAAATTCTATTTTTTATTCGTTTAAAATGTGTTATTATAGCGATAAACACTCTTCTGTTCAGCTTTTGAATATACGTTTGGTAATTACAAGGCGTTTTTTATAGGCAGTAAAATTTACGATAGTGCGATAATCACGTGCGGCTAAACAAGTCTGGTAATCTAGGGTGAAAGAAAATAAACAAATAATAGCTGTGAAAGAACTTTTTAAATAAATACTTTAGCTCAATATTATCTCTCTTAATAAAAACCTGATTGGTTTGTAAAATTTTCTGGGACCTTCTTCAAGTGCCGTCTTCGTTCCGAAGTTTGGCTATCATCAAAGCTATGCGTATTTTTGATGCTGCAGATCTAAACAGTTGGTAATTGGTGCAATTGTACCATTCTCTCAAGTTTTTCAACCATGAATGCCTTCTTCTTCCTATAGATCTCTTTCCCATTATCTTTCCCTGTATAATCAATTGCAGCAACTGGTATTTATCTCCCCTCATAACATGTCCCAAATATTGTAGTTTGCGCTTTTTAACAGTAAGTATCAGCTCTTTCTCTTTCCGCACTCTCCGCAAAACCTCTGGGACCTAGGAACCTTCTGGGACCTAGGATCTTCTAATTCTTCAAGTACCATATACGCGGCGGAGGTCGGCAATCATGATAGCTATTCGGACTTTTGAGACGGCTGCCCTGAAAAGTTCATTTGATGTAATCCGTACCACTCTCTCAGGTTGCGTAGCCATGACATTCTACGCCTCCCTATGCTTCTCTTTCCTTGGATCTTTAAATGCATAATCAGTTGGAGCAAGGTGTATTTCTCTCCATGTGTAATATGTCCGAGATATTTCAATTTCCTTGTTTTAATTGTATTTAAACTTCTATTTTTTTATTTATCCTTCCCAGAACCTCTTTGTTTGTGAAGTGTTCTGTACACGATATTTTCAGTATTCTTCTGTACACCCACAGCTAGAATGATTCCAGTTTTGTTTATTGATGTTGCATCTGGGAGCTGAGATAGATTGAAACAATTATCTGAGTTTCGTAATCAAATATACGTATTTAATGAATAGAAAAATAATAGATTATCTTCGTTAAATATCTTCCTAGAAGTGATAACTTAGCTAGAAGCAGCTTTTGTTTCGCGCATGTTGTTATTGGTGCCCTGGAACTCGAACTCGTGCGCTCTTGTTTAGACTGGCCACCTTACATCTTCAGATACCTTAAGTCCCCTCATATTCTCCATAGATGTTTCAGTTTTACATGTCTTCGTTTTTTTGCCTTTATTTATTAATATACTGTCGTTACATGTTTATGTATTAAAAAAAACAATATTATTTAGCTTTATTTAAATATCTTAAGAAATCTGACCACATCAAAATTTTTTTTATACAATTAAAATGTGTATGTCACAGTAACTAGATTATAGAACGTGGCACCTAACAATACCAATAAATAGTGTAATACCGGCAAATCTTTTAACAATGTATCATAATTGTATTATAAATATTCAATAAAAGTTCTAAAAATTATATGTCAGTTTAAACAGAGACAAATTTTAAATACACTTAAAAAAATAACGCAGTGAAAAGATTAAGGGCATATTACGTTAATTGGTCGAGTTTACTCTGCGTCAGTATAAGGACAAAAGAAAAATCTTTTTAGAAGAATAATTATGAAAATGTAATTAGTAATTTTAATCAGTCCAAATAAAGAACAAAAAAATTAATTCGACTACATACTCGTGCGAAAAAGATAGAAAACCTCAGTAATAAACATAAAAGCTATGCCATAAGCATACTGTAGATTAGATCATAAGCTTCTGAAAGTAAACTGCAGGCTCAAACTACATGTAACTAGAAAAAGGCATCACCCGAATAATGAGAAACAGCTAAGATTGAATAATGCGGAAAAATTCCAAATAAAACTGATAAACACGGAAAACCACAAATATTAGAAGACACAAATAAAATAGGATTTGACATAAAAAAGACTGCATACCGCGTAAAATTAGGAGAAACCTTAAAATTTGTGAAAAAAGAAGAGTTGTGCTACAAAAAACCACAAAAACAGGAAACAATACTTAAGAAATGAAGGAGCTAAGCATTAAAATATGTGCATCAGAGATAAAAACAAACATATAAATATTGTGTGTCAAGAACTAAAGCAACTTGCAAACCACCATAAAAGTTATGAACTATTTAAATACGTAAATTTTTTGGCCCAAAAGTTCCACCCACAACTTCAAGCCTTTTAAAATCCTAATAGGGAAGTAAAAGCTGACATACTGAACATTGCAGAAACCTAAAAATATGAACGCTCAAACAAGAACTTTTCGAAAGATGCAGCAGTCTCAAAATCTAAGAAACATGCAATCAAAGAGGCAGAACCAATAATTTTACGACAAAGCTAAAGAGGCTTTCGACCATCTAGGGAAAAAGATCGCAGTGATGGATGGCATACGAACGAAGACTATAAAAGCAATGGGCGAGAATGGAATAGATGTAATACAGAATATGTGGAAGATGATCACAGTTCACAGTTCACATCACACATCAATCACATCAATCACAGTTCAACCATACGAATGGTCTGATGGACAGTGCGTATCAAACTTTATTCACATTAATAAAAAAGGAACATTAACTGTATTTAGCAACCATTGTCCCTATTTCTCATGCAAGCAAATTTCTGCTATATATAATCAATGAACGGCTAACGAACTTTATACTTTCAGAGATAGCCAAACAACAATACGGATTTGTACCAGGAAAAGCAACGCGTGAGAAGATATTAAACACTAGACAGATAAAAGAACAATTGAGGGAACACGGATCTAAGGGAACTCGAATCCCACGAATATAAAATGGGATCTCTGACCGAAATCGAAATATAGTCAAGCAAAAAACTAATCAGGAAGGTGGCGTTGTACTATACAGTGCTTTTCAGATAAAACTATCCACCTAATATCCACCAAATATTTTTTGAACCTCTAATTTTTTGGAAAAACGCAAAAACACGTCAATTAATATTTGAAGGGGGAGACATTATATCATATTTAACGTTGCTGGGAAATGCATCCTTTCACCCCCTGTATCAACCGTTTATTTTTTTTTAAATTACTTCCCCCGTTTTTTATTTTATATTTGGATTCTCCTTTTTGTACTGATTTCAAAAATGTATAATACCTTTGGCTTAAAGTGATTAGTTTATGAGAAGGACAATTTTCCTGTTAACAACATAGTATCTCTCTCACCTTAATTGACTGTAACAAAATAGGTTTTAGCATAATTTAAACTTTTTAAATATTTAACCGTACTATTTGTAGTACCTTTTAAAACCAAGAAACAAAAAATTTACTTTTTATTAAAGTTTTATCAAAGGTTTTTCGATATTATTTTTACATTTGTTTTAATCGGTTAATAGCCAACGACAATTATTTGTTATGACTTGTAAGTAACAGCCTATTTTGATACGTGTGAAATTTGATCGCTGAAATGGTTTTCACTTTGCAAGAAAGAATCGAAATTACAGGTTTATACTACAAAAATAATAATTGTGCAAGAGCTGCTGCTAGAATTTTTAATGAAACACACCACAATAGACATGCAACTCATAAGTATGTGATTGAAGTGATGCAGATATTTAAAGCAAGAGGGCCAGTTTGCAATAAAAAACATAACCGACAAGGACTTGTAAATAACCAAGCAATCCAAATAGCTATTTTAGGGCAAGTAAACTTAGAGGCTTAACAATCACAGTCACTGTCAACACTACGCAGAGCAATCGGTGTTTCATTTCTACAGCCTTCCGAGTCCTCCATAAATTTAAGTTTTATCCATCTAAAAATTTCATTAGTATAAGAGTTTATTGAAGATTTTAATTATTGATACAATGCGTCATTAAGAATCCAAAATTCACCACATATTGTACGCGAATTTTACACACAGCATCCTCAAAGGTTAAAGGTATGGTGTGGTATCCTACGTGATCACATTATCGGACCATTCTATATCACTTGAAACTTAAATGGTGCATCGTATCTTGAATTCTTTAGGCAAGTGGTTGATCGTATTA
The DNA here is from genome assembly GCA_918026665.1 of Diabrotica balteata. Lineage (NCBI taxonomy): Eukaryota > Metazoa > Arthropoda > Insecta > Coleoptera > Chrysomelidae > Diabrotica > Diabrotica balteata. Next base: position 39,701,965 of record OU898283.1, read on the forward strand.
GAACAATAGTAGAAACTGATGATAACCTTTTCGAGGCTTTGGTTGTATTTCAACATGATAGAGCTTCTCCACACCTTGTTTTACTTGTGCGATAATTTTTAAACGAAATGTTTCCCGGTCGTTAGATATGTTAAAGACGACAGATGATGGATTGACCACCTAGGTCACCGGATTGAACACCCTTAAACTTCTTTTTATGGGAGTATTTAAAAACAAAAATTATGCTACTCAACCAGAATGTCTAGATGGTTTACAGCAAAGAATAGAAGATGAATGTCGAGAATTAAATGCAGACGTGCTAAGCAATGTCAGAGAAGAATTTCAAAATAGATTGTACTATTGTATGGAAGTGAAGGGCAGTCATTTTAAATAATTATTGTAAAAATTTTTAGTAGTGAAATGTTTATTCTAAATGTGTGTAATAAAATTGTTTAATCCAATTTTCTTGCTTTTGTATTTATTTTTCTTATAAACTAATCACTTCCAGCATCAGTATTATACATTTCTGAAATTCAAAGAGCAGAATACAAATAACAAATAAAAAATGGGAAAGTAATTAAAAAAAAATAAACGGATGATACGGGGGGTGAAAGGGTACATTCCCAAGCAACCAAAAATATGATGTAATGTGACCCCCTTCAAATATTAATTGACATGTTTTTGCGTTTTTCCTAAAAAGTAGAAGTTCAAAAGTTATTTAAAGTGGATAGTTTTATCTGAAAAGCACTGTATAACTAATCAATAACATCATTGTAAATAAATGTATGTGATTCTAAGGATTATTAAAATTACACGATCACGTTTATGGATCTAAAAATTATTAACAATGACTCTTCATCATATATGTTTATATTAAATTTATTTTAGAAACGCCTTTGTTGCATGATAAGAGTAATCTTATCTTACCCGTAATATTTTAACTTTTTTTGTGGCTTTAGCACTTAGGCATGTAGCCAATTACGTGATGAGAAATAATAAATGAATAACTACTAATATTAACATTCTAATATAATTAATAATATAGAAAATAAAACATTGTATATCTATACTAAAAATTGCTAGTGCAAAAAGTGTATCTATTTGAGTTAAAAAACCTCATTAAATCCCTATAACTGAATCAAACAATAATAATTTGACTTTAATTATAATACTTTATCAGATAAATCTAGCTTTGTTCATAAAAAATATTTAATGGATGAAAAAGTGGCCAAGATCATGCCTGCTTCGCGTATCATTCGCAAACCTGTATCGTAATGGTATAAAGATTGGTCTACATGCTTAAGTTGTTGCCGATCAACAATGATATATGAGTTTTGCAGATTCTTAAAGCTTTCAGATATTTTAAAATGATTATACTTTAAAGGTAGGGAAACATATCGATTTGAATACACTTTAAACTAAAAATTTAATTAGTAACGGCCAATTCCATTAATACATAAAGGATTTAAAATTTAAACTTCCTGTAAAAACTTTTTATCCATAAAAAGCCATAAAATGCATTAATTAGTTTTGCTCCATCACATTCGTTAATTGGACTAGCGAACACGGGAACATATTCGATTTACGGATGAGACTAACATTTAATTATGGAATCGAAATAGACAAAAACGCGTATAAAGAAAAGTTAGACAATAGTTTGCCAATTCAAAATACGCAAACTTTAGTCAAGGTAGTAGTGGTGTATTGCTTTGGTATCTAGTAGAAAAATAAAAGAATTGCTACTAGGCCTTTGTAATAAAAAATAAGATACCTTTTTGTAGATCTTGTTACGGAGAATTAAATATGAGTGCAGTTGCGCTTAGAGTAAGTGAAGTGTAGCGCTTACGCTACTAATTACTCCAATATTATCCAATTTAAATATTGTATTAATAAAACCCCTCAAGAAATTTCGTATAACCCGCCTGCGATCGATTTTAAATCGACATTTCTCCACTCACGCGCTGGGAGCGCTTTGAAAGGATTGATCGATTTTGTGCGGAAGCAAAGCAGTCAGTTTGGTCAAGAGACTCATACGCAGCCACGTCAATCAATTCAAAGTGACGGAATTGGAGCAATAAAATAATCTGGGACAAATAAAATAACATCTAATTCAATAATCATATCTCAGTAATAATAATAATAATAAGTAAATTTTAAAAATCAAGATTTTCTAATCTAAGAGTTCCACATAAAAAGATATTTTTTTTGGCGTGGGTGCGTGTTCCAAGTAAATACATCATTTCATACGTATTACCTCTTTATCATACAATCAAATTTATCATTGCAGTTAAGTATTTCTTTAGAGATTTATTTTTGATTCCGAAATAATTTAAATATAAAATTTCCTTGATTTACTTGCAAAGAACAGAAGGTCATTTTTTATATATTTAAACTTAAATTCTGTTTTAGTCCATGTCGTTATCATTAAGTTCTTTTTTGGTTCTCTTTTTATCTAACTTTTTTTTGGTGGAATATAAAAATTTTTTCATGGCGCAAGCCTGCCATGTCTACCAAAGTAACTGCGCAAATTTTGACATGATGTTGGTCTAACCTGATGTTTTTGTTTTGGTGCAGTCAATATATGCTGCTACAAGTATTAAATAAAATAGTAACTAAATCTAATAATTAATCCTTTTAGATTCCGTCACTTGACAATATTCATTTAAGAATATTCACTGGAAAATATTAAATTTCTTGAATAGTTAACAACTTGTTTATGGAGTTACCGATTTCTCAGAGCAGATAGACCAATGCCTGGTTTGACTACATTAGACTCCCCTGGGTTTGTCCTTACAGCCACAAACTGATGTAACCGTGCCAAAAGGAATTTTTCTATGGACTTATAGGGCTGTTAAGATAAGTTGTTTTACTATCTAACCTTTTTGTTATTTTCTATTTAGTAGTGTAAACTTTTTATATGTATATGATCAAGTTACTACATTTTGATAAAATATAATTTTGATATTGGGAGAGGGAAAATACCTTTCATGTTTTATTAGGTTTTTTTTAACTAGGATGTAAAGGGTCTGACCAAACTCACTTTTTTTGATATAATATTTTTTGTTAATACAATACATTTTGATATAATAGAATTTTGATATTGGGGGAGGAAAATAAATTTCATGTGGTTTTTTTTTAAACATTATATAAAGAGTATTGAAGACTCACTTTTGGATGTAATATATTTAATATAATTGTAACAGATTTATCACTTCTGATATCTTTACAATATAGTAATTTGTATCTCATTTTAGTAGAACTAATTTAAATTTAAATGACTACCTTGTAGTGTTAAGACTTTGGCTATGATACGGACTATTCTTGGTTTGTACTCATATTTCAAACTTTATTTGGCCAGTGGTATTGACTATAAAGAAGTACTGGAGAGGGTTGGTAAAGAAACAGAACTAATCACCACTATACAAACCAAAAAACTGGAATACCTAGGCCACGTGATGAGGGGACCAAAATATGAAATTTTGAGACTGATAATACAGGGAAAGATTCAAGGAAGAAGATCTGTTGGCCGAAGGCAGAACTCATGGTTAAAGAATCTACGTGATTGGTACCAATGCAGATCGATTGATTTGTTTAGAGCAGCAAGTTCTAGAATAAAAATAGATATTATGATTGCCAACCTCCGTAGGGAGACGGCACTGTAAGAAGAAGTGACTATTCGCTTGTTGAGGGGCTATTAGGTCCTATTGTATCTTTACACTACCCACTACCACTGTTATTTAGTTTTGCATTATATGTAAATTGTTAATACTATACATCGATATAAACATTTTTATAAATATATTTAGTGTTACTATATTAAGTTTTATTTCAGTTTTACTAACCAGTATATAATATAGCAAAACAAGATTAGTATTTAGTATTTTGTATTTCAGGTTATTATCTCCAGAATCATTTGTTTCAATCATTTGTTACTTCAAAATCTCAACTATCGTTGAGTTGCCCTTCTTTTTCTCTTCTTATTGTTCTCTTTCTATAAATTTATTCCAGTGACCTTCTTTAGTTGTATCACATTTGATATTAACAGGTCTCGTTTCGTTTCTTGTCTCATTACCTCATTATCCTTGCTATCTGCTTTGTATCTTTAAAGCCACAATTCAGTGCATTCAAGCTAGCCCGAACACTCACTTGAGATTTAGTGTCTCTTTGGCCATTTAACTTTGTTCCTCTGAGCTTAGCCATATTTTTAGTATTTTCATCACCTCTCTTCCAGTTCTTCTGAAATTTGGAAGTTCTACACTTTTTAAAATCCAATACTCCCGGAGTATTGAGGTTTCAGCAGTTGTCCATACCCTTGGTTAAAAAGTGACAGCATACGCGCAGAAAAAAGAAGAACATCAAGATAGCTATAGATTTTTTTTGAGAGTAGAAGTACAATTTTTGTAACGAGTTTTTTGTAAGTTTGTTTTAGTAGAAACAAAGTTGAAACTAGTGTATCAATTTTTACGCAAGCGAGTTATCCAAACAAGCGTTTTTACCTCAAAATGTTTGGTCCTTCAAGCTGGATAGTGAGAAAAACCGGTGCAAACAATTAGAAACACGTGTAAATTAACCTCAACAAAGGTGAGTTTTTCCTTATATTTTTCCATTTAATTTACCATTTCCACATATATCCTATATTTTCATTTAACTTTTATTTGGGTTGAACTAGTACTAAGATTAATGCCGAAATTACCAGAATAATAAGGGAAAGGGGAATATTAAAAGCTAACTGCAGAGTAAGTTTTTCGAGAGCCTTTTGGCGAATTTCCAGACCATAGAACTGCCAAAGAATTAGAAGTAAGATTAGACAAAGTCAAAGGTTTATAAGCAGAATTTAATATAAAGCAACAAGCAACAGAATTAACTAAGACGGTGAAATCTGGATTACAAGAGGACGAGGACGAGAGGGAATGCTTTCAAAAATTATACTTTGTATTATTAAGTAATATGAAGTCAAAACTTGATAAATTTTATAATAGCAATAGTGCAGGCTGTTCAGCTTATAATTTATGCGATGCTCCAATTTAACAAAATCGCTTATGAGCTGTTGATTTTCCCGCGATAAAATTGCCAAACTTCAGTGGCAATTTAGTAAAAATATTTGTAAGAAATCTGTACAACTGTGTTCAAATTATTATATTCAACTAGTAACACCATTCACAAAATAAATATCCTTCACGAGTCGGTAATTTCGATGTACATGGAGAAATTTTCATTAATAGTTTGGACAGAGTCATAGTAGGTTCGTATCTTTTTAGAGACTTGTGAGCATGAAATTATTTATTTTAGTAAAATATCTAGGTTTCAGGTAAACAAAGTGAAATATTACCGAGAAGTGAAGGACTACAGCTTATAGAATTATGTTAAGCAATTCTAATTATATGAAATCCTAAAGATGTTATATAGCACAAAAAAAACAGGCAGCGACAAAAATGGTTCTAAATCTTAAACTAGAAAGAATAAAATTATTCGCAAAATCAACAATAGCCAGTATATATATTAACAATTTAAAAGAAAGAAAACTTTCATTACAACCGAAAGACCTAAACCATAAAAGATAACATGACCTAATCAACATCTCTTAATTATTGCAAATCATCCTTGATAGTGCCAAACTGCCCCAGATCAAGATGTATATTTTAATAAGAAAGGTAGCACAGAAGATATCAATAACTATAGACCTATAAGTCTACTACAAATCATATATAAGAAATTCACAAAGATTATTAACAACAAATTAACAAATGCATTAGATGCTGCCTAATGTGCCACCCTTTAAAGATTCTCTTGAAAATTGTTCAAAACCGAGTTTATAAGAAATGTGAAGAGCAGATAGATCAAACGCAGTTTGGCTTTAGAGTAGGCATGGGTACAAGAGAGGCATTATTTGCGTTGACGGTACTCTTGCAGAAATGACGGTATTATAACAAGAGTTCATATGTTTGCGTCATAGACTTTAGGAAGGCCTTTGACTGAGTGCAGCATATGAAGTTATTAGATGAATTAAACAACATCTAATAAGACAAAAAAAATACTTAAAGTTTATCACGGCTATATACTGGAACCAGAAAGCAGTAGTAAAGATGAACGATATAGAAACAAATAATATACCGATTGCGAAAGGGGTCAGGCAAGGATGCGTCTTGTCTCCGACGCTTTTCAACGTGTACTCACAGGTCATATTCAGAAAAGCTTTATGGGAAATAAAAGAGGGAATAAGAATTATTGGTGGAGAAATCGTAAACACTATGAGATTTGCAGATGACACGGTAATTATGGCTGAGAGTATAGAAGAGCCAAAAACTTTACTGGATGCAATAAATAGTGAATGCATTCAAAGGGGAATTGGCATCAACACAGATAAGACCAAATTTATGATAGTATCAAGAAGTCCAATAAATAATAAACAACTAAACCTTGATTGTCAGCAAATAGACAGAGTGACAAAATATAAATATCTGAGAGCTTACATTAACACAGAATTGGATCCGGATCAAGAGATCAGGGTACGAATAGAAATGATAAGGGTAGCGTTCTTAAAATTCAAGCAATTGTTCTTTGACAAAACTCTGATTACTGCACTGAGACTGAGGTTTGTTAAATATTTCATTTGGTCACAACTATTGAACGAGGTAGAAAAATGGACGTTAAAAGCGCAAATAGTTAGGAAGCTTGGAGCGTTTGAACTGTGGATCTACCAGAGAATGTTGAGGATTTCATGGACTGCCAGGATGCCAAAAAATTGTTGAGAACAATAAAAGTACGCAAAAATGTATACCTTGGACACATACCGAGGAATGATAAATATAGTCTTCCGCAGGTCATCATACAGGATAGGGTCGATGGCAAAAAGAAAATAGGAAGAAAGAGGAAGTCATGGCTGCGAAATATTCGAGACTGGACAAACATGACTATAGACGAATTATTTCACGTTGCAAAAGACAAAGAAACTTCTAGAAATGTGGTCGCCAACCTCCGTTAATAGGGACGGCATAAAAAGAAAAGAGTAAATGCTGCAAAGCCAAGAGAGCAAGCTAACAATAGAAGTGGATTTGGTACCATAGATCATATGGAAACTATAAAATATGACAACCATGGGCAGAAATGAAGAACCACTAGGTAAGGTAAGCTGCAGGACTGAGAATGATAATATAAGAGCCTGGTCCTCTAGAATTTCATCTATACGAAGTAACAAAAAGTCAAGAGACCTCTTTTTTATTGCAAATTAGGTGAACCTCAAATTCAAAGCTTCTTACTGGAGGTTCTTGAACGACGCTAGAAGAAACCTTTTACTCCGACATGCATCTACGGTTCACCCTGCAAAAACACTATCTTTTTCGCTTTGTACGTAGATAAAAGACGTTTAAATAAAAGTAAAAGTTTTTTTCGAGTTATTTACCTCCTTATAACAACACCTGTGGAAGTTTAAACTTAAATAAAAGATCAGTGAAGTGAGCACAAAGGAGTTAACTGAACTGTTTAACGCCATATATTATTAAGGTAATATCCCACAGGAATGGCTATTGTCAACACTTGTAACAATACCAAAAAACCGATCTGCAAAAACGTGTGAATATTTCTGAACTATCAGTCTTATGAGTCATGCACTTAAGATATTTCTTAAAATCATACATGCTAGAATTTACAAGAAATGTGAAGAAAATGTCAGTAAAATGCAATTTTGATTCCGCAATTCCATAAGTACACGTGAAGCACTTTTCACCTTACAAGTCCTACGTTTTATTGACTATGCGACGGCATTTGACCGTTGTCAGCAACAGAATATGTTCGCCGCCCTAAAAAGAGTAGGATCATCACGAATTAATACTGGAACCAGCGTGCTCAAGCCAAGGTCGAAGACCATGCAAGGAGTAAGGCACGGCTGTATGCTCTTGCCGACTCTTTTTAATATATACTATGAGGAAATTTTTACTGAAGCCCTCACAAACCCAGAGATGGAAATCTGAGTGAACGGTGAATACATCAATAACATTCACTTCGCCGATAACACTGCGTTACTAGCAACCAGCCTAAATTATCTACAAGCCTCACTAGACCGAGTGAGAACTGTTAGCGTAACATATGGAACTAAATTCATGGTTGTAAGCCGTGCAAATTTAGATCCAAGACACTAATATCAGGTAGTGAAGAGATCCAGATAGTCGACAGATTCACCTACCTCGGAACTAGCCTTCACAATAGGACTGCTCTCAAGGGATTAGATCCAGAATTGAAATGACACGATCCACATTTATTAAATTGAGATTATTGCTGTGCTACAGCGATCTTAGTTTATAAACCAAGATGCGGATAGGTAGATGCTACATTCTTTTAGTGTTACTATATGAAGATGAAGCCTGAGCACTGACGCATTTACAGACGGATACTAAAAATATCGTATGTCTACTATGTCACCAACGTAGGGGTCCTACAGCACATGAGAAAAAAAAGAATTGCTTAATTTAATGAAACAAAGTATACTTGAGTACCTCGGGCACGTGAAGCAGAACGAAGAAAAATATTGTTTATCTCGTGTTTAAAAAAACTCCGACAATGGTTTTAGATGACCTCCGAAGAGCTGTTTCGCAGAGCAGTCAACAAAACCATGATAGCCTTGGTGATCGCCAACATCCGAACCGGATAAGGTACTGAAGAAGAAGAAGAAGAATTAGAATAATAGCTTGGTACGCAAGCAGTGGCATCTATATGAAGTACAAATAAGTCGAAAGACCTTTCTTTAATAGCAAATTAGCTGAACCGTAAATTCAAAGACTCTTACTAGAGACAAACGACGCTTAAAGTATCCTTTTACTCCGACATATATCTACGGTTCACCCTTGAAAAACACTATCTGTCTAAATAATTTCAGCTCTAGCTAAATAACATCTTTATACAGGTTACAAAATTAATTTTGAAAACTCCAGAACCGTAGCCCCCATCTGCTTCTATAAACCAAGAATTATCCGAGAAGCCATAGTACCACAAAATCAAGGTCGGAAAAGTCATCTGTCAAATTGGTACAACAATGCGCCAATAAACATTAACAGCTTAAACTACCTTGTTTATTTTTATGAATTTTTTTTTAAACAATTTCCAGAGTGAGATACTTGTAGAGTTTGTTGCTGTATACTTTTAAGGCTGAAGTTATAAATGGTCAAAATAAAAAACAGGAATATATAAGAGACAGTGTTGGAAAATAAATGAGGATTTAAATTTTATATTTGTTTTCATTATAAATCCCAGAAATTTTCTTGTGATTTGTAAATTCTAAGAGTATCTGCCTAACACTACTCTAAAAGTAATATTTAACAGCGGACAAGCGATTTTTTAGTTTGTTTGGTTTATCCTTTAAAAGGGTAAAGATTTTCTTAAGAAATTGTCTGTCATATTTATGCAAAATATTTAATCTCTTACCCATTAACTATCCTTAAGACGACATGAAAATTTACGAGACTTCTGCATTTGGAAGATAACCTCCATTTATCTTCTCCCTTATGTTTACCCTGTTCCGTAGAGAAGTCTTAAGACTAAAAAATTCTCCAGACTCCAAGACTATCGAAATAAAATATGCAGAAGCTCTCAGTGTTGCTGAAAATTTAATAGATCTTTTGCTGAATGGGATTACAAATTACTTACACCGGATAATTTTATAATTGTTTTCATTAAAATTTATCGTATACTTAAATATGTAAATGTGAAATTAAATAAAACAAATACTATGTTTATATGGGAATAAGCCAACAATTGATTGATCTTACCTTAAAAATTTGACGTTATGATTTTCACTTCATCGTTCCTTAAATAAATTAGTTAATAATTCAGTTGAAAATTTGGTATGTATACCCCCCAATATTGTTAACAAGATTATGTATGTAATCAAAATTGCATATTTGTCTGAAAATATGTAAGCTCGGATGTTTTGCCCCGTGGCAAATTCAAACTCAAATGTGTTTAATATCTGTGAGTGTTCAGCATTAATTCATTTAAATTTTTGATGAGGCAAAATATCTACTCTAAAATCCTTTTAGTAAAATGTGGCCTATAACACCGTGGGCAAAAGTGAATCAACCTCCAATGTTGTTGACATGACAAAAATCAACAATATTGGCGATTCTACACACCATTTCACACATAAATTATTTAATAATGTTTTTTTTTTGGTACCCCATTTTGCTTATTTAAAGTACGCCGTAGCGTGTTTAAATTAAACTTTCAAATACGCGCGTATTTTAAAGTGAGCATGGAAACATCGACAGTTTTAAATATTTATCTGACCTAACAGGAGTGTATAACTTGTAAGGTCAAATAAATAAAATACTTATAAATAAAATATTAATCATAAAAATATTTTTAAAGCTTTATTCAAATATTTTCAAATCTTAATTTTTTAAATGAATGTGAAAAGTACAGTTGGTATTTTTTGAAATATTTATACTTTCGTTTTTTAAATTAGAGGAAATACTGTTCAAATTAACACTACTGACGTTCTCGGAAGCCAAGGGGGTTGTACTTTTAATAATGGTACTCCCAATATTATTTGAAATATTCTTCTTTTAAAAAATATACAACTAGTAATAACAATTAATCTGATGTGATAGATTGCAAATTATTTTTTTTTATAATAACGAAAGGTATAGTGATGTACCGGGTGGTCCAATAAGCCGATCCCTCGGCTATATATCAGAAACTATTCATGTTATAACTTTGGGAGAAAAAATTCCTTAGTAAAAGTGGCCAAGAGAAATCGCTGGAAATAACTTTCAAAATTCTGGATTAACCGCTAGGAGGCGTAACCTGCGAAGAAAATTTTGAAAACCAGTTTTTTGGGAAATATGTCCAATTATACCAAGTGTTAAATAAGTAAACTAGAAAAAGGCATAAATTCTGCACAAAGTTCTTCAACTACTTTTTTTTTAATTTTTCAAATAAAGGGTGGGGGAGAGTGGGAAAGTATTTGTGGATAAATTCTGCACAAAGTTCTTCAAGTACTTTTTTTTTATTTTTTCAAATAAAGGGTGGGGGAGAGTGGGAAAGTATTTGTGGATAAATACCTATAACTTCGGTTTGGATCAACATATTTTAATGAAATTAGTGTCATTAGAAATAGTGTGGATGAGTTAATTCACATCTACTATAAAATGCTTGCATTTAGTTTTAATAGTCGTAGGTAGAGGGGAATTTCAAATAAAAAAAAAATAAAATTTGTTTTTCTTTAAAATTTTTAATAGAAACACCTATTTATTGTAAATTACAATGGAACTGGATTAAATTCGTAACAAAATGAAGCAAACCGCATGTTAGTAGCTTTTGTTGAACTGGAGATATGAATAAAAACTCATAAACATAAGTAAGTATAGTATTGACACACCCTGTATTATAAATTACATTAAAAAATAAGAAAGTAGGTATTTTTAAATTTTTATAGCAGAAGAATCTTAATGTTGATACCTATTTTGTAAAAAATAGTTTTTTTGAAACTAAGTAGGCTACGACAATGAATTTGACATTGTTTCATATTGTGTTCATATTGTTTATTTATTGACAGCAGTCAAAACATTGTTAAGAAGTGCTATATTATAATTCGAATCAAAGATTGCACTTTTTTCAATAGATATTAATATTGGTAATATTAGTAATTAATTATCAGTACAAATAATTCGTGCTGAGTATATCAAATTGTATGATATGATTGGAGTTTATTTTGAATGTCACCAAAATGCCGCTTTTGCCTCACGTATATATTTTGTAAGATATCCTGATAGAAGACATTAAGGCAAAGAAGTATTTGAAAAAAAGGTAAAAAGATTAAGAGAAACTGGTAGTTTTTCTCGTCCTTGTTTTAAACGACGTAGTAGAGATGTGACTGAAGATAATTCAATCAATGTTCTTGCTTTAATTCAACAGAATCCACATATAAGTAGTCCAAAATCTCTACTTCTTTGCCACAATGTCTCCTGCCAGGATATCTTACAGAATATATACGTGAGACAATAGCGCTATTTTGGTGATATTCGAAATAAATTCCAATCATATCATACAATTTGATATACTCATCACGAAATATTAGTACTGATAATTAATTATTAATATTACCAATATTAATATCTAATGAAAAAAATGCAATTTTCAATAATTATAATACATATAACAATTCTTAACAATATTTTGACTGCTGTCAATAAATAAACAATATGAACTCCCTGTCAAATTCATTGTCGTAGCCTACTTAGTTTCGAAAAAACAATTTTTAATCATATTAAATAACAATGGTCAAAATAGAGTTTTTTGCTATAAAAAATTTTGAAAGTACCTACTGACCTATTTTTTAATTTATTTTATAATACAGGGTGTGTTAGTACTATACTTACTTATGTTTATGCGTTTTTATTCATATCTCGAGTTCGATAAAAGCTATTAGCATGCGGTTTGCGCCATTTTGTTACGAATTTAATCCAGCTCCATTATAATTTACAATAAATAGGTGTTTCCATTAAAAATTTTAATGAAAAACAAATTTTAATTTTCTCTATTCGAAAGTACCCTCTACCTACGACAATTAAAACTAAGTGCAATTATTTTATAGCAGGCGTAAATTAATTCATCCATACTCTTTTTAATGACACTAACGTTGTTTAAATCGGTTGATTCAAACCAAAGTTATAGGTATTTATCCACAAATACTTTCCCACTCTCCCCCGCCCTTTATTTAAAAAAATAAAAAAAAGTACTTAAACAACTTTGTGCAGAATTTATGCACTTTCTAGTTTACTTATTTAACACTTGGTATAATTGGACATATTTCCCAAAAAAATTGGTTTTCAAAATTTTCTTCGCAGATTACGCCCCCCAGCGGTTAATCCAGAATCTTAAAAGTTATTTCCAGCGATTTCTCTTATCCACATTTACTAAGGAATTTTTTCTCCTAAAGTTATAACATGAATAGTTTCTGATATATAGCCGAGAGATCGGCTTATTGGACCACCCGGTACATCACAAATTCAACAATTTTACATTATTAGCTGTTATTTCGTATTTTTGTAGTAATATTACATGATTTAAATAAAAAAATAGCGTAGTATTCGAGGATAACAACTGGTCTTTAAAACACTTGCTCTATTTCGAGCACCTTAGTTGCGCTGTCGAAAAATCGCGCGTATTTTATTAAAGACCTCAATATTCACATATACTACTTTGAGAACGATCTCTGAAGTGCAGATTGAAACGTCAATTTTTTTTTAGGTAAACCATGCCCCGGAAATTTTATGCATGACCTTGTTACCCTTGTAACATTCCCCCATCACTTTGACCCCAGGCAGTTAATAAAGAGAAACGACAGCCTATCTCTCTCACGAAGACTTTAATCAATCATTTATTTTAACACATTGTCGGAGTGTCAATAAAATAATCAAACGAAGCTTAATTCCGCAATGTCAATTCTGTCAAAAGTAATGACAGATCTTTCGTTTGTTTATAAGTTTGTTTATCTTCTTCTTCAAGTGTCATCTTCGTTCCGAAGGTTGGCGATCATCAGAGCTATACGTATTTTCGAAACTGCTGACCAAAACAGTTCGTTGTTGCTATACCATTCCCGTAGATTCTTCAGCCAGGAGTTTTGTCTTCTTCCTATGGACCTTTTTCCTGCTATTTCCCTTGCATAATTATTCGAAGCAGTTCATATCTTTCGCCTATTGTAATTTGTCTCAAGTATTGCAGGTTTTGTTTTTTGATCGTAAATATGACTTCCTTTTCTTTATTCATTCTTCTCAAGATCGCGAAATTTGTGACTCTCTCGATCCATGATATTCTTAGGATTCTGTGATACATCCACAGTTCAAATGCCTCTAATTTTTTGGCATTAATCTTTTTCAACACCCTATTTCGTAGAACAGCACAGAAAGTACGTAACATCTCATCAGGCAAAGTTTCGTTTCAAGGCTCAAATCTCTTCTGCAAAACACTCTCTTCATTTTAGTGAATATGGATCTGGCTTTTTCTATTCTTATTTTGATTTCTGATGAGCTATCATTGTCTTCATTTATAAAAGTGCCTAAATATTTGTATTTGCTAACTCGATCGATAATTTTATTGTGTAAATATAAATTTTTGACATTTTGTGTTTACTTCGATATTACCATAAATTTAGTGTTCTTTAAGTTCAAAGATAGTCCATATTCTTCGCTGCAGTCTGCTATCTTATTCACCAATGTCTGTAGCTCTTCAATTCTGCGATTAGAACGGCGTCGTCGGCAAATCTCAGATTCTTTAATCTAACACCATTCACTCTAATACCTACGGATTGCTCAGAGAGTGTTCTATTCATTACGTCTTCGGAATAGAAATTAAACAGGGTTGGTGGCAGTATACACCCTTGTCTTACACCTCGCTTTATTTCAATTTCTTCAGTGGTATTATTCTCTACTCTCCCTACTGCTTTCTGAGTTTGTTTATATTTTTTCTTATTATCTTTAACTTTTGTTTGCATTTATTCTTAGTAATTTTAATTTCAGTTAATTACTTCGTTTTTAAAATTTAGTTTGAGTTACCCTATTGTAGCAAAGAATTTTTGTGTTTTGCTAGTAAAAAAAACTAAACATGGTAAATTATTGTATTGTTCTGTTGTGTACAAATCATGGAAAAATTACAAAAAGAATGATAGTAGTAAGTGGTTAAATAGTAAGTTATCAGGAAATAAACAATAATAGTATTTAACATTTTTTTCTGAAAATATATGTAAAAAATATTATGTAATTAGTTTATAAATGTTGTGTATTTTTTATATATGAACTATGAAAATTAAGGCAATTATATCGAGCACAAGTTTAATTGAATCTTGCCCAAGTACTTTAGCTTAATATAGCATCTTCAGGGGCATTTCGTCAAATACGTGCTATCCAGCAAGAGTAGAATGTAATAAATATGAATGAGTAGTTTTCATTCATTTCATTTTCAGGTCTCACAGCCATATAGTAGTAGAGACCACACATAACACTTTAGTGTTCTTAACCTTATTGTGATTGATAGCTTGGGGTTACAGAGCATTTTACGCATGTTCATGAAGCCGGATCTTGCTATTTCAATACCTCTTCTAATTTCTTTTGAGTGGTCTAGCTGACTGTTTAGCTCTCTGCCCAGCTATATGAAGCTTTGGGAGCTCTGAAGGGTGATACCATTGATTTGTATGTTGTATGTATGTATGGTGTAATTTGTTCATGGGGGTTCTTGTGGAATACCATGATTTTGGTTTTGGAAAGATTAATATCCAAACGTAGTCTGTGACTTTCTTCTGATAGTATGTTCATCAATATTTTTAGTTGGTCTTCTGTTTCTGCTAATACTACGGTATCATTCGGCATATCTTACATTGTTAATGATGATTCCATTGACTCTCGCACCTTCAGGGCGATCTTCAAGAGAAGCTCTGATGATATTTTCGGCATAGACATTAAATAGAAGAGGGGACAGAATGCACCTTTGATGAACTCCTCGTTCTATGTTTACATAATTGGTATTTCTGTTGTCTGTTCGAACACATCCTGTGTGGTTCCAGTATGTATTGCTTATTATAGCTATGTCGTGTCCGTCCAGCCCTACTTCTTTTAGCACCTCAATCAATTATCAACTTAACAATCAACATTAAAATTATCAACAAAAAGCTGAAAACTAAAGAATAAGCTGAGTTCACTTTTCCAGAAGCAATTATTTTCTACAATAATTTTATGGGAGGAGTAGATCTCGCTGATCAAAACGTTAGCACATAATAATGGTATGGACCGAAAATCTACAAAATAGCGAAGAAATGTTTTTTACATTGGTTATATACGTTAATGAAAATTCTAAGATTATTTAGAAGAATTTAAACAAAAGAAGTGTACAACAAGGTAATACAAAATGATCACTTTTGAATTTTCTGGTTAGGAAGATCGAAATAAAATGTAAAAAGATGAATAAGTGGCCATTCTGGAAAAACATCTAAACGACAGAAACAGATAGTCAACGTTAGAGCCCTTTGGCACAACAAATACCTACTAGGTGAAGGTGCTTTAGAGGTTCACAAAATCAATCAGAAACTCGAACTACCACTATTTTTGTACAGCGTACAATGAGCCTCTATACAAAAATTGTTTTTTACATTATTTATGTTTTTTTTGTAATGTTTTTTTTTTATTTTGAATATAAGTTTGTTTCTTTACTGATAAGATTTATTTATTCCACCATGCAACACTATTCCTTTCTAAGGATACAAGAATACGCAACAATGTAAAGAAAATCAATCGCTTTGTCTGTAAGTATTCTTCTTCTTCTTCAAGTGCCCTGTCCGTTGCGAACGTTGGCTATTAACATGGCAATTTTGATCTTGTTTGCGGCGCTTCTGAATAGTTCGACCGATGTGAGCCCGAACCACTTCCGCAGATTTTGGAGCCACGAGTGTCTTCTCCTGCCTGGACCTCGCTTACTGTCTATTTTGCCCTGGACAATCAATTGTAGCAGACGGTACTTATCGTGTCTCAATATGTGGCCTAGATATTCAAGCTTTCTTTGTTTAATTGTATTCACGATTTCTTTCTTCTTTCCGATTCTTTGGAGTACCTCTATGTTGGTGACATGTTCGATCCAGGATATACGAAGAATGCGTCGGTACACCCACATTTCGAATGCTTCTAGTTTTCTCGTTAGCGTCTCCGTCAGCGTCCAGGATTCCACTCCATACAGCAAGATCGGAAAAATGTAGCATTTAACTATACGTAGTTTTAGGGGAAGAGACAAATCCTTGCTTATGAGGAGCTTTTTCATGTTGCTAAATGCAGCTCTAGCTCGTTCTATTCTTGCCTTAATTTCTATGACCTGTTCCCATTTTGCAATTACGTTGGTGCCAAGGTACACATAGGATTCTACATGGTTAATTAGTATGTTACTTATCCGTAATTGTCGAGCAGGTTGTTGCTTTTTGCTTATCAGCATTCACTTTGTCTTCTTGAAGTTGAGGCTCAGGCCGTATTCCTCACTAACTGAATAAAGTCTTTCTATTACTTGTTGTAATTCGTCTATGGTACTGGCAAGGATCACCGTGTCGTCGGCATATCTTTTATTGTTCGTTAACTCGCCGTTTATTTTTATGCCCTCATTTACATTTTCCATACATTTGTTAAATATTTCCTCGGAATACATATTGAATAGAAATGGAGATAATATACACCCCTAACGGACACCTCTTTTGATCTGCACACTTTCAGTGAGTTCGTTGACAATTTTTGCCCTTGCTGTTTGACCCCAGTATAGGTTTGCCACAATTCGAATGTCCTTGTCGTCAATACCTGTCTTTCGCAGAATACCTATCAATTGTTCATGATTGACATTGTCAAATGCTTTTCTAAAATTTACAAAGCACAAATACACGTCCTTATCAACGTCTCTACACCACTGTATAAGCACCTGGAGAGCGAAAATTGCTTCTCTAGTTCCAAGTGCTTTCCGAAAACCAAATTGCGATCTATCAATATTTGACTCACATTTATCATATATTCTTCTATGAATGATCTTAGTGAACGCTTTAGTGACATGATTGATTAAGCTTATATGACGATAGTCATCACAAATCTGGGCATTTGTTTTCTTCGGGATTGTAATAAATGTTGATTGTAGCCAGTTCTCCGGGATTTTACCGCTATTATGTTGTTAAAAAGTACAACTAGATTATCAAATTAGTAATAAAAGGGTTAAATAATTGTATCTTATATCAATTTTATTTCAGCCACATTTTTATAGTCCTGTAAAAGAGATAATTTACAATTATTTTTGTAAAAAATTTGTAAACAGTATATTTTTATTAATTAGTATGGCATGCATTTTATAAGTTTTTAAACGTTTCAGATTTTTTTTCTGGAATATATCCGTTATACGGCAATTGAAACTCAATACCAATTATACTTTATAGTATTGTTCTGATTTCCATTGTACAGTATGCAAATCATAACAGTGATCTAAGAGAATCATTACATAGATAGCTATAATTGAATGGTTCAGTTATAGTGAATGGTATGCCCCACATATCATTTCAAACGACTGAATATAAAGGAACATCAAAAACAATAGTAGTATGCAGAACTACTCAGTGTTTGTTATTGCGTCCCAAATGATAGTATGCTTCGTGTAAAACAATGGGGGATGTACAAACCACCAACCTCATCGGCATACTCGAGTTGAATTTTACCTACTGCAGGATTTTATATCGATTTATCGCAATTATGCAGCACAATTACAGATAAAAAATGTATTTCATACATGCTAAAGATAAAATAAATAATTGGTTAAAGTATAATATTATTCAGCAAACATTATTTGAGTGCACAAACAGTTTTGCGTATAAAATATAAAAAGGTATCTCTACTACTTGTTTACAGATCCACAAATAACATAATTCTGATTTTTTATACACAAAATTAGAATAAACAATTAAAGTGATACAGACTAAATTAAAATTTTTCATTTATGTTTATGTTTATGTATGTTTATTTTAATAAAACAACACAGTGTGTTATACCTTTTGCACAGTAAATAGTTTTAGATTGTACGATTGTTTAAAACCTTTAGTTGAAGGACAGTACTTTAAAGTACCACTTATTTAAAAATATGTCTAAAACACATATTTTTTTTTCATAGCTAATGTTAAAGTGTTGCTATAACAACTGTTTTGAGTAGATACAGTATCACTTTAACCGCAAGGGTAGATAAAGTGACACTTTAACAGCAAGAGTATGTCCCTCCAGACCGAACTGAAACGTCGAACAGACAATGGAGAACAAAATCTGATCATTAAGTATGTAAAAGGTAGACCTACCATAGTCAGTAAAACTGAGAGCCCTTTAAACTAAATGTGTCCAGCAGTTCCAGATCAAGTAAATCACAACACGTTGAAATTACATGTTATTACCAAAATGTACGCGGCCTTAATAGCAAAATTTCTTTATTTAATGCAAACGTTAGTGATTGTGAATTCGACATCATAGCATTAAGTGAAACGTGGTTACGCAGTGATGTTTCGAGTATAGAACTCTTCCCGAATAATTATGTCGTATACAGAAAATACCGAAAATTCCATGAGGTGGACAAAGTGAAGGGTGGTGGTGTAGTGCTCGCGTTAGAAGATTTCATAACATCTGAAATATTGGACACTACGGCTCTCGACGCACAACTTCCACTAATTGATCTTATTATTGTTAAGTGCCGGATTGGTTACAAATATTTTTATATAGTTGTTGTTTATTTACCTGATAGATTAAGTTTGGTAGACTTTGAATATTTTCTCGATTGCTTAGGACAATTTGATTACTTAAATAATGATTGTATAGTACTAGGCGATTTTAATGTTTTAAGGTTTATAGATAAACTTCTGTAGTTTTAAGTTTTGCGGGCTCTACTGGCCTTAGACAATTTAACAATGTTGTTAATCATTTGGGTAGACTGCTAGATTTGGTCTTATCGCATTTCAGTTGTGAAGTGAAGCATGATGACTCACCTTTGGTCTATGAAGACTCTTATCACCCAGCTCTTCTAATGACATTTACGGATATATTTGTAAAAGAGCTCAAATTTAAGTGTGGTTTGAAGCAATTAACTTGCAACTTTAAAAAAGCAAAGTTTCCTGCTTCATATCGAGAACTGTATGAAACGGATTGGAATTCTCTGGATACTTCTAATGACGTTAATGAAACTTTAAATAACTTTTATGATAAGATTTTTTCTGTGTTTAATAAGTATATTCCAGTTTATAAAAAGCATATAGCCATAAATACCCCCCCTGGTTTGATGCTCATATCATTCACAACATCAAATTAAAAGCAAAGTTTAGAAAAAAAATTTAAACGATTCAAAAATCATTGTGATTCGCTTGAGTTTCAACGGTTAAGATACCTTGTCAAATCAAAAATCAGTTTGGCATACAATGTATATGTCGAGAATATCCAAATTTCTTTATCCATCAACCCCAAGAAGTTTTGGTCTTATGTCAATTTAAAAAATAATAGTTCAAGAATTGCTGGTGTGATGAAATATAATGACATTACTACCTCCGACCCACAAAATATTGTGAATGTGTTTGCAGAATTTTTCAAGAGTGTTTTTCTGTCATCAGATATTAATTTCAAGACTAACTCTTCCTCAGTTAACGCAGATTACTTAAATTTTTATCCTATTTTAGAGTCTGAGATAATTTTTGCTAGTATGAAATTAAAAGACAAAATGACGTGTGGACCTGATAATATTCCATCCTTTTGGTTAAAGATTGTATAGGTGCCTTAACTGTGCCACTATTAAAAATTTTTAATTTATGTCTTCCTAACAAGGAATATCCGAGTCTCTGGAAGGAGTCAAAAGTGTGCCCAATATTCAAAACTGGTGAAAAGAGTCAGGTAGAAAACTACAGACCAATTTCCATTATTTGCAATCTATCGAAAGTCCTGAAATAGTTTTGTATAATCGTATTTATTCACGCACTCGTAATCAGCTGTCTCAATATCAACATGGTTTTGTCTCCAATCGGTTCACTGTGACAAACTTATTAATAGTCACACAATATATCTCAGCAGCCCTAGATAATAGAAATCAAGTTGACGTCATATATACTGACTTTACGAAGGCATTAGACAGAATTCACCACGGCGTATTACTTTCCAAATTGTGTCTCTTTGGTCTTTCTGAGGATGCCGTGACTTTTATGAGGTCTTACTTGTCAAATAGAACGCAGTTTGTTGCTTGTAATAATTACAAATCGGAAAAGTACCTAGCTTCTTCAGGGGTTCCGCAAGGTTCTACTCTAGGTCCATTATTGTTCTTGTTATTTATTAACGATCTGTGTGAATCAATTTCTGCACCATTTTTATGTTATGCCGATGACTTAAAGATTTATTCATTGATAAGCGACATTAATGATTGTCATTTTCTGCTGAGTGAACTGAATCGTGTACATGAATGGTGTAATGCAAATTATTTGAATCTTAATGCCAATAAATGCAAAGTAGTTAGTTATTCTAGGAAACAGTCTAATATATACCATCCCTATATTATCGATGGCAACGAACTTGAACGTTCGAATAAAATAAAAGACCTTGGAGTTACATTTGATTACAAACTCACTTTTGTTGAACGTGTTAATTTAAAGATTAAAGAAGCACTTAAATCTTATGGATTCATAATTAGAAATAGTCGAAAAATCTCACTAATACTAAGGCAATTAAATTACTTTATTACACTTTTGTACGCTGTAAACTGGAATATGCTTCTGTCATTTTGTTACCTTTTTATGATGTACACATCCAAATTATAGAGCACGTGCAGCGTAAATTTTTAAAATTTTTGTCTTTCAAAATTAACGGTATATATCCCAGGAGGGGCATCAGCAATAGCAAGTTGTGTAGCGGTTTGGACGTAGTATCATTAGAATCTAGACGAATTAATACCTCTCTAATATTCCTGTACGAGCTACTACATAATCTCATTGACTGCCCTGGTATTCTTCGACAAATAAATTTTAACGTTCCATCTTATCCAGTGAGAAATTCGATTACGTTCAGAAATACACAAGCTAGAACTAATCTTATGTTAAATTCTCCTCTATTTCTCATGTGCAACTATTATAATTCCTTAAGTGCTTACTGCGATATATTTCACTGCAGTTTAAAGCAGCTTACTAGGATGGCTGAGATCTACCTAGGTGATTAAGTAGTTTCTTTATGTTAAGGTAAAATACTCGAAAAATGTGTTATTTAGTTAGTACCTATGAATTATTAATATTTCATTTAACTTTAGTATTGTATTTTGTCCTATAAATGGATTATGTTGGACAATAAACGCTATTAATATTAAGAGTAGATAAAATGTTCTTTTTTATTCAATAAAATTTACATTTGAGTGTAAACGTAAGTATTTACTTTTAAAATAATTAATAATTACTGATGTTAGATAAAACTGATACTTTTCGCTACGGTCTTAAAAGTACCGTCAGGCATTTGGAAGTAAATTATACATCATCTTTGGCTTTACAACCCTTGGTGGGTCTTGGCCTCTTCAAGAATTAGTCTCCATTCCTATCTTTTGCCTTGGCTTTCCAATTTCTGAAACCTAGATTCATCAAGTCATCTTCGACTTGAGTTTTAAATATAGATCTTGGCCTGTTTCTCTTCCTGGTTCCTACTGGCTCTTGACATAATATCTGTTTTTAAGGGTCTTCAGTGTCCATTCTTTCAAGTGTCCTAGCCACCTTAGTCTATTTATTTTAATATACCGGACGATATTGCATTATTCATACAATTGATAAAACTCAAAATTGTAGCGCATGCGCCATATCCCGCTTTCTTGTACTCCTCCGTATATGACTCTAAGTATTCTTCTTTCAAAGCAGCCTAACAGTTCTTCGTCGCTTTTTATCATAGTTCATGTCTCTGACGTAAATGCCAGGACAGGTTTATTACGAGTTTCATATATTAGTATCTTGGTTTTTCTGCTAAATATGTGTGATGTTAAGAACTGCTTTAAAAAATAAAATAATACTAAATAGGGAAATTCAAACTGAAGAAATAAACAGAAGAAGAGAGTAAGCTTGGGCAGCATTCGGTAAACTGAACTATATACTCAAAAATCAACCAATTCAATTACATCTTAGATCTAAAGTTTTTGATGCATGCATTATTCCGATATTAACTTATGCGGCACAAACATGGACAATCACAAAAAAGAATATGAATATACTTAGAGTCACTCAACACGCGATGGAAAGAACAATACTAGGTATATCACTTAAGGACAAGAAAACAAACACATGGATAAAACAGAAAACCAAAGTCACCGATGTGGTGCAAAAATCATTAAAGTTGAAATGGGAATATGCTGGACATGTAGCTATAAGCGATATAAACTAGAGGTGTGCTTATTAGTTCTTTTAGATGAACTAGTTCAAGAGAACTATTTCACAAAAATAAACTAGTTCAGTGAACTAGTTCGCGGAAGAACTATTTGTAGGACCTAAATCGAAATCCAACCCTAACATAACTGGTTGCCAGATGTCTCGTCTCAATCATCACACAAACTAGGCGCCGGCCGCCCGTTTTCTTCGGTTTTCGGTCAGTCTTTCATTACCGTACAGCGTACAAGTAGTTCGGATTCGGAACCATTTCTTTCGATCGTATGTTTAAGTTCAAATGTTTTAAGTTATTCTACGATTAGTTAGTTTTTCTTTATAATAATTTATGTTTTTTTAATCAATCCCATAAGATGAGTAACAGACGAAATAGAAGTTTTTTATGGGATCATTTAGTGAAAAACGATAAAAATTAAAAATCTGCAAAATGTAATCACTGTTCATGTGATATTAGTATTGCATGTGGTTCACTTGACAATTTATCAAGACGTTCAAGAATGAAACACTCTGCTATCAATCTCAAATATCTCAATGTTGAAAGATACATAGAAAAAGGAACCGAAAAATCAGAAAATACATTTCAAGAACCTCAACCTTTAACATCAAAATCAGTTTCGCTAGTAAAACAAGCAGGGGAAGATGAAGAGAAAGCAGTTATAATTCTTAAGCAAAAGCCTGCTCCTACTACCCTTGTTTGTATCAAGGACTATGTAATTCGACCTGTTCCATTCGAAATATATGATCTCATTCATTCATTATTTTTTTCTTTAGAAGTTGACAGACAATTTATACTGCAAATCGTTCGCAGTGAACTAGTTCTATGAAAATTGATGAACTAGTTCAATTAGTTCAGTTGAAAGAATCGTTCATTTGAACTATTTCGATGGTGAACTACACATCTCTAATCTAAACAAATGGCACAGATCAATTTTAACCTGGAGACAATACCAACACAAAAGACCCAAAGGCCGACCTCCTATGAGATGGACAGATGATCTGAAAAGGACTGCCGGAAAAAATTGGCTACAAGTAGCGTACAATAAAAAACAATGGAAAGGAAGACTTGAAGAGGCTTATGTTCAGATGTGGACGTAAATGGCTAGACGAAGAAGAAGAACTGCTTTAGTCCAAAGTAAGCTCCTATCGCCAGGTATATTCTTCACTTAATTTCAACGCTTACTAGGTTGCTGTTATTTAGTTGTGTTCCAAGATTTATAAACTCCGAGACCACTTCGAATGTGTATGCTTCTGTCACCAGATCTTGTGGTGCCGCTAAATGTGTGCTGTTCGTGACCTTCATGTATTTTATTTTGGATACGTTGACCTGCAGTCCCATTGTCTTCGCGACTTTTTCTGTTTCAAAAGCCTGTATCAGGACTCTTTTTGTCCGTGTTAATATGTCAATGTCATCTGCGTATGCCAATATCTGTACACTTCTGTTGATAATCCATACCTGATTTTTATGCCTGATTTCTCTATGGCTCTTTCTAGCGCGATGTTAAACAATAGGCACGATAAACTATCTCCCTGGCGTAATCCAGTATGTGTTTGAAAAGACCTTGACACTCTGTTTTGTACCTTCACTTAGCACTCAACTTTCGAAAGAGTTGCCTTTACCAATGTTGTTAGATTTGACGGAATATCTAGTTTTTCCTTCTTCTTCTTAACATGCCATACACCAAAGTGCGTAGGCGACTATCTCATTACTAGAATTCTGTTCTTGGCGGCGTGAGACAGCTCACCTGTATTGTGTATTCCTGTCCATTCTTTAATATTCCTTAACCAGGATAATTGTTTACGGCCGGCTCCTTTCCTACCTTCGATCTTCCGTTGTAGGATTAACTGTGGTATTTTATATTTTGCTCCTCTCAATATGTGCCCAAGGTAACCAATCTTGCGTTTTTTAATTAATTCAAAGAGTTCTCTTTCCACGCCGGCTCTATTAAGGACGTCATCGTTTCGAACTCTATCCACCCAAGGTATGCGCATCATTCTTCTC
Source organism: Diabrotica balteata (assembly GCA_918026665.1). Taxonomy (NCBI): domain Eukaryota; kingdom Metazoa; phylum Arthropoda; class Insecta; order Coleoptera; family Chrysomelidae; genus Diabrotica; species Diabrotica balteata. The sequence continues at coordinate 39,726,852 of OU898283.1, forward strand.
AATGACCACATTTCAAATGCTTCAAGTTTGTTGATAGATGTTTTTTCAAAGTCCACGTTTCCATGCCATAAAGCAAGATGGACCATATGTAGCACTTGACCATTCCGTAGCGTATTTCGAAGTTTAGGTGTTGATTACATAGGAGCGGTCTGAATTTCACAAAAGGTTGTCTTGCCATTTGTATTCGGGTTTTTATCTCGTGTTGTGGATCAGATTGGTCATTGGTTGTGGTGCCAAGGTATTTAAAAGTTTTCACGCGATTTATACGATTGTCACCTATGCATATTATCGGGTTTTCTGGAGGGTTTCTGCTAATGACCAGATATTTCGTTTTCAAAATGTTGATTTTGATGCCATATTTTTTACCTATGCTATTCACCCTATCAAGTAATAACTGCTGATCTTCCAAATTATCAGTTATAATCACTGTGTCGTCCGCATAGCGTAGGTTGCTAATTGGTATGCCGTTCACCTTAATGCCTAATTCCGTATCTTCTAATGCCAGTTACCTTCTAGTTTTGCCATTGAATTATAAAGTGCACTTTTGTCTACACTATCATAAGCGCTTTTAAAATATATGAAGAGATAGTGGGTATTAATTCAATATTCATATGTCTTTTTTAAGGTTTGTCTGAGAAAGAAAATCTGATTATTTGTTGACCTTTCTTTTCGGAATCCACATTGGTATTTGCCTATTTTCTCCTCAGTATATACTATTAAACGATCATAAAGTATATAAGCCAGTACTTTGTAAGCCGTATTTAGGAGAGTAATGCTTCGATAGTTATCACATATTAGTGGATCCCCTTTCTTGTGAATAGGTATTATAATACCTACAACTATCGGGACGTTTCCTTTCTCTCCAAATGGATGCAACAAAATTTATTATGTATTTTATTAGGGCGTTTGCTCCATACTTGAATAGCTCAGGGTGTATACCATCTTCTTCAGAAGATTTGTCGTTTTTTAATCTTTTTATTGCCTTGGCAACTTCTTCTTTCTGTTGGTATATATTTTTTCTCTCTTTCATCGTCTACGTCTCCACTGTAGTCATTTATGTCAGTCACTTCTTGGTTGCCTATATTTAATTTCTCAGCTAAATTCTCCGCCCATCTCTCCACTATATCGGCTTCCTTATTTTTTATTATGGTTATTCTAGATTTAAGTTATTCTTAATTTAATCTAGTCTTTTCTGTTGTGGTTAATATTTTTATAAAATTTTTGCGATTCGATTTGTGAATTGAGCCTTTCTAGTTCCTGTAGCTGGTTTTCAAAATGTCGTTTTTTTCTTATGTCTTGGTATCTTTTTTTCTGCTTGACTCATCTGTTCGTACTTCTCTCAATTTTGTCTTGTCCTTCTAGTTTGAAGTTTCCCATACGCCTGATTCTTGTTTTGAGTTGCCTGTGCGCATTCCGCATCATACCATTCTGTCCCCTTCCTTTCTTGTTTTTTGTTTTCTACAACTGTTGTTGTTACTAACCTATGTTTTCAACAGTACTACTCATTTGGTCTTCTAGTTTTTCTTTAAGTTTATGTTCAAATTTTCTAACTATCTCAGGGTTTCGTACACTGTTCATCTCGACTTTATATTCTTTGCTTTCTTTACCTTTTTTGCGTAAGAGATTCTTGCCCTTAGTTTAGCCTGGGCCAGGTAGTGATCGGAGTCAATGTTTGCTCCATGTCTAATACGTACATTCATAACATCGCTGTACTGTCTTCCGTCCACAACTACATGGTCAATTTGATTGATTGTGTTACCGTCTGGGCTAAACCAAGTGCCTTTGTGTATATTTTTACGCTCAAATTATGTGCTGGCTATCTTCTTATTCATTGAGGCCGCAAGATGTATTAAGCGTATTTCATTGTTGTTTGACTCGTTATGGAGGCTATATTTTCCAATGGTGGGTAGATCATCGTTTTTTTTTTCCTATTTTAGTGTTGAAATCTCCAAGTACTATTTTTATATCATTTCTATAACAGATCCGTATTATTCCTTCCAGTGTGCATGGTGCATGGGCATTAACTACTGAATATTTGAAAAATTTTCTTCTAACTCTTATTTTGCATATTCTGTCGCTTATGTCTTCGAAGTCTATTATTAGATGCTTTACTCTGCTGTTGACTATGAATCCTGTTCCAAGTTTATGCTCTGTTGGGTGGCAGCTATAGTACATTGTATATTTCTTTTCTAAATATTTTTCCCAATGACCCAACCTCTTGAAGCGCTATGATGTCTATGTTATATTTATCCAGGATGTCGAGGAGTTCCCGCAATACTACAGTTCTATATAAGGATATCACATTCCACATAGTTAATTGTAACTCTTTTTCCTTTTTCTTGCTAAGTCGTCGTCTATATTTCAATCCGGAAACTTTTTCTTGAATTCTCGTAACATGATGGTTCTTACGATGTCGGGGTGTTAACCATACTCCCAACCCCCAACCTGGAGGACAAGTTCACCTGCTCTCGTCAGTTTCTGACCCAACTCTCCACCCGGGTTATATACCGGATCTCCAGTTGGGTTGCTCGGTTTAACACGAAGCACCAGCGTGAAGGTGAGAGTCGAATTTGAGTAGGATAGACTAAGTGGAGAAAACTGGAAGCAACTTTATATTTTCGCATTCCACTAATTTACCATACAGGAATTAATTTATTGCTGGACATAAATTTGTCTCGCGACTATCGTTTCTTATTATATTCTAACCCGTTTCTTTTTTTAGATAGAGAAAAAAATAGGCTGAACTAGCAAAAAACCTCTAAGTGATGCGGAATTATTAAATATTGTTGACAATTTCTTGTTTGAGGATATACCGGATGACTTAAATTTCCAAACTGATGAAGAATAAGATACTGATCATGAGGCATTAATTAATTCCAACAATGCTCTACCAGAACCTGCAAGTACATTAGAAGTAGATGTGACTCAGTCCATGGAAAGCGGTATAACAAAAGATGTAAGGTAAATTCAATGCATGAAATTTACTTGTGTCAGCAGAATGAGGCAATTTTAGATAGAAAGTGGCGTAAAAGAAAAACTACTGCATCTCCAGAATATATATGTACCCAACAGGTACAGTAGAGGATATTTTTAGTAGTTGCAAAACTGGAACTGTCATCTTTATCTGCCTTTCATCATCATCAATCAGCCAATCGCGTCCACTGCTGGACATAGGCCTCCCTCAGTTCTTTCCAGTGTTCTCTACACTGGGCCGCTTGTAGCCAGTTTCCCGCTACACGTTTTATATCATCGGTCCATCTAGTCGGTGGTCGTCCTCGGCTTCTTTTATAGTTTCTGGGCCTCCATTCCATAATACGTCTTGTCCACCGTCCATCTTGTGCTCTGGCTAAGTGCCCTGCCCATTTCCACTTAAGCGACGTGGTTCTTTCGTCTTAAGCGATGACGTCTTGAACTCCTGATCTTTGCCTGATTTGTTGGTTTGTTATGTGGTCTCGAAGGCTCACTTTCAGCATTACAGGTTTCATGGCTCGTTGCGTAACTCTGAGTTTATTCGCAGATTTTTGCGTGAGTGTTAAAGTCTCTGCTCCATAAGTTTGTACAGGTAAAATATATTGGTCATAAACCTTTCGCTTGAGACACACGGGAATTAAACTTTTTAGAATATGGCTTAATTTGCCAAATGCTGCCCAAGTTAGGCCTATTCGCCTCTGTATTTCATGTGTTTGATTGTCTCAGCTTATTTTGATTTCGTGTCCCAGATATTAGTAAGTATTTGTTGTATGGTATTATTGTCAATAGTTATATTTCCACTCATTACAAGATTTGTTATAAGTTTAGTTTTCTCAAAGTTTATCTTCAATCCTGCTCTTTTGGACAGACTTTTAAGCGAATGCATCATAGAAACTGTATCTTGTAAATTATCTGCGATTAATACAACATCATCTGCAAATCTTAGGTGGTTTAATCTTTCTCCATCTATATTGATGCCCATATCTTGCCATTGAGTGCTCTTAAATATTGACTCTAGAGCTGCCATGAACAATTTTGGTGAAATATTGTCTCCTTGTCTAACTTCTCGACTTAAGCTGAATTTTTTTGTGTCTTCGTGTAGTCGTATACTTGATGTTTACATATGATGATATAGGGCTTCCAGTATTGTTTCAAACTCTACAGAATCAAAAGCCTTCTCGTAATCGACAAATGCAAGAACCAGTGGTATGTTGTACTCGATGCACTTTTCTATTAAGATCTTTATGGTATGCAAATTGTCATTTGTGCCATATCCTGCCCTGAAGCCTGCCTGTTCTTTGGGCTAATGGAAATCAAGTTTGATTGGTCTGATGGGTCTATAATTTTCTAATTTAGTAATATCGCTTTTTTTGTGTAACAAGAATATTACTGCATTGTTCCAGTCTTTTGAAATCGTACTCGCATGTAAGCATTTATTAAACAGTTCGCTTACTGATTTTAATAAAATTATTTATTAAATATTTATGCTTTTTTTGCCTCGATAAAGAGTCCATCATCACCAGGCGATCGATGGTTCTTCATTTCTTTTAAAGCTGCTCTTACTTCTGACACAGTAATGGATAAAAGTATTTCAGATCCCTGATTTATGAGAGTCTTTACTCGTGTCGGGAAATTGTCTTGTGGTTTTGGCTGGTATAGAGGTCTTTATAAAATTCTCTGGTTATTTTCAGAATGTTTTGTTTATCTGTTGTTGCCTTCCTGTCTTTATCTCTTAGCTTGTATATTTGTTTTTTACTTTGTGTTGGACACAATTAATCAATTAACTTTGTATGGACAGAACTGAAGATACTTTGCATATTGTAGAAAGCAAAACTGGTCGTCTAGATAGTTAAATTAAACTGATTATAAGTCTTATTTATTATTTCCTTTAACCTATTTCAAATTTTTAGTGTTTAGTCGTGACCCACATCCCAAAGCTTCAATTAAACGGAGTCCAAGTTGAGAAAGTTCACAAAATGACATATTTGGGAACTGTCATAACGAACCAACTAGATCCAGACATAGAAGTAAAAAATAGAATAGCAATGACTAAAACTACGTTTATGAAAATGAAGTCATTTCTTTACAATAACCATCTCAGTTTAGAACTAAGGCAAAGAATGGTTAAGTGCTATATTTGGTCCGTACTTTTGTATAATGCAGAAGTGTGGATGCTAAAAGTATCGATTATGAACAAAATTGAAGCAATGGAAATGTGAGTTCATTGACGAATGCTGACAAGATACAGCAAGGAAAACTAATGAAGAAGTACTAAGGAGCGTCAACGAAGATAGAAAACTGTTAAAGACTGTTAAACATCAGAAAATATCTTATCTGAGACATATAGTAAGGGGAAGTCGATATAAAATATTACAACTGACCCCCAAAAGCAAAATAGAGGGCCGTAGAGGTGTAGGAAGAAAACAAGTTTCTTGGTTAAAAAACATTCATGAATGGACTCAGATACCAAATGCAGGACAATTATTCTATATTGCAGAAGATCGAGACGCCTTCGCAATGGTGATCATCAACGTCGAAATATTCTGATATGCATGCGAAGAAGTTTCATTCGGATCAAAGTATTATATAAAAAACTATTTAAAGCACTAGGTTTTGTTACTCGTGGTAAACAGTAACAGACAATAAAAATCATACATACTTATTTTACAATTCTTTTATTTATGACACTAACATTATTACATTGCCCCGCTCTTGTATCTGTAAACAAATAATATACGCCAATGCCAACAGTACAACCCGAAAAGTTTACAGCGAGCTCCAAAGTAATATTCTAGCAGGCAAAAAAGTGTCAAGTATCTTACTTGAATAAAAAGTTTTCGTATAAAAAGAAATATGCTTATTTGTTGGAAACTTTAACGATATGTGTCAAATTCTGTATAGTTGGTAAATTCGGAAATATTTTTTTTTTATTTAGAAAATAACTACATTAACTACAAAGGTCATTAGCGGGTTAAAGAAAATATAATAGGTGTACAAAGTATAAATTTAAGTACATTATATCTTAATAGCTAAGTTATATTTGTTAAAAAATTGGATAAGAGGTTTGCAGTTGGTTTAAAGGTTAAAAATGAAGGTTAATATTGTTTGAATATCCAGGTATGGATTGATTGTAAGCATCATTTTTACTACATTCTGTTAGCACATGTTTTATTATTATTGGTACATTACACTTGCTACTTTTTGGTGCTTCTTGTTCTTTAAGTTCCATCTTCTATCCAAGAATGTTAATCATCATGGCTATGCGTAACCTGTTGACTGCCGTTGTAAATACTTCTGCACTACGGTATTTAAACCATTCCCTCAAGTATTTTAAGCTACGATATTTTTCGTCTTCATACATTTCGCTTTCCTTGAATTTTGCCTTGCATAATAAGCTGCAATAAGTAACTTTGCCCTCTCATTACTTGGCCTATGTACTAAAATTTTCTTCTTTTGATAGTCAATATTATTTCAGCTTAATTTCCTATTCTTCTAGTAACTTCTGCGTTTGACATTCTTTGAGTCCATGATATTTGTAGCATTCTTCTGTAACACCAAAATTTAAACGCGACCAACCTATCTAGATGCACTTGTTTTAATCTCCATGCTTCCAAGCCATAAAGCAGAATAGTAAATCCGTAACACCGAAACATTCTTAGCCGCAGGCCTAACCTTATATTCCGAATACAAAGAACTTTTTAAGTTTAAAGAAATATGCATATGCTATTACAATTTCTTTGGTTAGGAATACATTTATTGTCATCTATGTTCCTAAGTCCTCTAAGAGAAAAAAAGCTCTTACTGACAATTGTTAAACTGTTCAATAAATGTCTGTGCGAAGCGATAACACCGACGCAGTGGAACAACGCGGAAATCATCTTACTTCATAAGAAGGGAGATATCAGCGACCTTAGAAACTACCGCCCCATTAGCTTGTTGTCATAAGTATATAAGCTATTTACAAGAGTTATTACCAACAGGCTAGAAAGTAAGTTGGATTTCTATCAGCCAAGAGAGTAAGCAGGTTTTAGAGCAGAATATGGCACGAATGATCATTTACAAGTAATTAAGAACTTAATAGAAAAGAGTGTTGAATATAACAAGACATTAGTCATGATATTTGTTGACTACGAAAAAGTTTTCGACACAATAAAACATCAAAATATGGTAAAAGCCTTAAGAGAGTGCCGTATAGATCATCTCTATATAAACATAATAAAATACATCTATCAAAATGGGACAGCAAGCGTGAAACTGGCAGATACAAAGACCAACGTATTTAAAATGAAACGGGGAGTGCAACAGGGAGACACACTTTCGCCAAAATTGTTTACAACATTATTAGAGCATATGTTTAAGAACGCAAATCTGAGTGAAAAAGGAATTAATGTCAATGGAGAAATGCTTAGTCATTTGAGGTTTGCTGACGATATTGTCCTTTTTGCTGACAGAATCGATGATGCAGTATCGCAACTGGAGAAACTATACCTAGCCTCCCTACAAGTTGGATTAAAAATCAACCACACAAAAACACAAATCATGACAAATATTTTGTTAAGCGAAAAGATTTCAGTAAATAGCATGCATATTGAAGAACCCACCTCTTATAAGTACTTAGGACATGCGGTACACATAGGAAGAGATAATCAAACGTGTGAACTAAGCCGCCGCATAGGACTGACTTGGGTGGCATTCGGCAAGCTGAGCTATGTTCTTAAATCAGAACTGCCTATGCGTCTTCAAAGAAAAGTCTATAATCAGATATGTTGCCAGTACTTACATATGGTGCAGAGACATTAACACTAACCAAGAAAGTAAGAAATAAAATTTGTGTTACCCAAAAAGCCATGGAACGATCGATGTTAGGCATTTCTCGTAGGGATCGGATCACGAACAAGGAAATAAAAACAGGAGTGACAGATGCCATAGAAAGAATTATGACCCTTAAGTGGAACTGGGCGGGGCACATAGCTAGAATGTCGGATAACAGATGGACACAGCGAATAATACAGTGAAGATCGAGACAAGAAGCACATCGAAGTAGAGGTCGTCCACCAACAAGATGGTCTGAGGACATAAAACGGATCGACAAAAATTTGATGCAAACAGCACAAAACAGAAATACATGGAAAAGACTGAGGGAGACCTATATCCAGCAGTGGATAAATCCGGGTTAAATGATGATGATGATGATGTTCCTAAGTATTTATAGGTATCCATATTTTCAAATACAACCGTACAGAAACACCACTGGGACACTTTGGCTTGGATGATAGAAATGAACGTGGCGAAATACTGTTAAAGTTTATGCTGCCGCATGAACTATTCCAAATGAACAGTTTTTCAAAAAGAAACCACAGAGAAGATGCACATGGCAAAATCCTAATGAAAAAACTCTAAACGAAATAGATTTTATTATCACGGACAAAAATACACCGTTAAAGACATCATGGTTCTAAACAGATTTGTTACCAGTAGCGATCATAAAATGGTGTGAGGTAAAATAAAAATAAGCTTAAAGAAGGAGACCTATAAGATGATTAAAAAGAAGAACAAATTAAAACCATGGATGAAACGATCAGATCTAGATAGTTTTCAGCAATATATTTCCGACATGCTTAGTAGTCCTGGAACAGAAAATAATATAAACTTAAATTAATACCTAAATAATAAATAAACAAATACTTTACTAAAAACTCAAAACAAATTCTGGCCTAGAACTCAAATTGAAGAGAAGATTAGCCAAAATACTAAGCAACTAATGCAGAAAAAAAAATTAGAGGCGAGACGGAAACTTAAGCCGACGAACTACACAAATTAAATAAAGAAATATCCAAAGCTGTTAGACAAGACACTCGAAACTACAACCAAAAACAAATCGAACATACCATTGAAAATAATAGAAGCATGAAATTATTCAGAAACGGACTTAGAATGGGGACAAGGTAGATAATAAAAATTAAAGATAGAAATGGTCATCTTACAACCAACAGAGAGGAAACCCTTAAAATAGTTGAAGACTTCTACAAATTGCTGTATACAAGCCAACACAAAGCAAATAGCAGAGAAGATCAAGTACCAGAAATAATAACAAGGAAAAAGGGCATTGTCAACCAAAGATTAGAACTACTACCGAAAATCACAATGGACAAAATAAAACTGGCCCTACGAAAACCTAAGAGTAACAAATCTTCAGGCGAAGATTGTATAGTTACTGATGTAATCAGAATCGGGGGCACTTGCCTACATAAGCAAATAAAAAACCTTTTTAACATGAGCCTTTTGAACAGTAATATACCCAACAAACTAGAAAACTAACAAACAAACTCCTTACAAAAGAATTGTAACGGATCGTCTCGTAACGAGAAAAAACTTGATTTCCACCAGCCAATAGAGCAAGCGGAATTTCGTACCGGATTTGGAACAATACATCACCTAACCTAACCTAACCTAACCTAACCTACAGAGCATTAAAACAGTAATAGAAAAGACTATCAAATACAATCCACCACTCGTTCTGGCTTTTGTAGATTTTCATAGAGCCTTTGACACGGTAGAATTTGACAAAATCCTGAAAGCACTACAATCGTGCCGCATTGACTACCGATATACAAGGTTAATTTACAATACATACAATAACGCAGCTATGTCGGTGAAACTACATGAAAACTAAACTATTTACCGCAGTACTAGAATATGCTTGTAAAAAACTTAACTTGGAAGAGAATTATCATTGACGATAGAAGATTAACAAATTTGAAAAGTTTTGTTCTTGGATAACATCAAGGATATATTATTATGTACAATGCTACATGAACTTCAGTTAGTGTGTGCCAGTGTGGGTCTTAAAATAAAAATTTCTAAAACATATCCATATCTGGGAAAATTATAACAGTCAAAGCAATTGAATTTTATATAGAAAGATCTTTTTCTAGCCAGTGGTTGGTGGCTGGATAAATTTAATAAGCGATTTGTTATCCATCTGTTATCTACAACGAGCTACAATATTTTATAGATAAAGTAGAAGAACTGGGTTTTTTCCAATACCAAATTTATAAAGCAGACCATACTATTAAATTTTGGAGACTGCTGCCCAACAAAACATTCGTATCATCTTAAGAAGCAAGCGCATCAGGTCGTAAAGGGAATAAGGATTGGAACGGTAAAATTTGGTAAATTTGTAAATCTTGACTGTGTTCAAATACTACTGGAACACAAATATTATATTTGTTGGTGATTGGCAAAGCTAAACATTATAGAATTTTTACAGTGTCTGTGAGATACTCAATGAAAGGGTAAACATTTACCTTTTTGCTTTGAGTATTGCTTTCGATTAAACATTTTCATATAATGGCCTTTATTTTAAAAGTTTATATTTGTACATTAAAACTTAATAATTTGTATACATACAAAAATTATTTTAAGGTTTTACCATAGTAAGATCTTTGTTTTCAATTCAGATATTTCCAGGCGCAAAAACCTATTTCATTAGACCGTCTATTTCCTTTGTCTTTTTACCACGTATAGTTGTAAACCACTTCAGAATTTAATTTTCAAACTGTAAAGTTTTATAAGGTTAATTTAGATTTATGATATAACATAGAAACTTTTATTTTATGAACTGGTTATACACTACTAGAGGCCAATGTAATACTAATGTAATTGCAAGTCATAATTAGCGAGTTTCTGTTTCAAGAGCTTCTTCGATATTCTGTTTCATTTCTGATATTTATAGTTTGTTTATTTTTTCATACCTGAGTTAACTTTCATACTTCATCTTATCCCCATCTTTATTTTGCGCAATAGTGTAAGCATCAAACTTTTTCCTACCTATTAGCTTTTTGGGTGTAAATAGGAATAGGTTTTATTTTATGTTAAAAATATAAGACAACATTCTCAGTTCAGCCACTTCAGAACTGTCTTCAAAATATTTAGCTTAGAAATATCTGTATACATCGGATATTGTCTTACTACCGTCTACATATTATACTCTACCGGTTCCAGCACGAGCAAAAAGATTTTCGATACGAGGTATCGAGTATATATCACCTTACATTGTCCTTTATTATCTCATAAAGTGGTGCGTGTTTTCCATGACAACCTCGAAGGGCTGTCTCTGTAAAGTGATCTATAACCTACATACAAAAGAAAAAATTTATCGTCTTTCCAGTAAATTTTTGTCACAAATAAAAACCTTTTTTTATTCATTCTGCTCTTACTTGTAGATTTTATACAAGAAATAATGACACTTTTTAAGTTATATCATTAGACGAGTTATGTCATTGTTTTATAGGAAAATTTTTAATGCAGAACGTACCAAGTTACCTATGTTATTATTTAACAGTTTTACCTTATTCAGTAGGTCATAAATTAAAGAATTGTACAATTATAAGGGTCGTATACATACACAAAATAGGACGATAAGACAACTTCCTACCGAAATGCTGCAGGTCAATCAATCTCACATTATTTCTGTAAAAGGCAACAAAAAATATTCTTGATAGATATATTATCCCTGTTGTGGCCGCGCTATCGGCTATTTTCTTCTTCCTCTTCTTTTTCTTCTTATCATTCTTCTTTATCAGCAATTCTACTTGTTCATTGTCGGAATATTACTTCTATGGAAGCTTGTCACTTTATCTTTTGCTCGGTCGTCCAATACTTCGGGAGACAAGGAAGGAGCCTCCACGAGATCAATAGTGCCACATCAACTGCAAAGTAAACACTATTGACGGCGTCCCCTGGAAACGTCTACTAGTAGACGGCTAATCCTTCCAACACCGGACCAAACCAAATCCGATGGCAAAGATCAAGCCACAACGGTTCTTCTCAGAGCCAACACTGACAGTAACGAGCATAAATATCGAGGGCATCACTACAGCCAAACAAGACATCTTATCAGAATTCTGCAAGAACACGAAATGTGAGGTACTGTGCATCCAGGAAACCCACAGAGACCTAACTGCAGCGAAACCGAAAGTCTCTGGTATGAAACTGATTGCGGAGATAACACACAATAAGCATGGGAGCGCGGTATTTGTGAGAACTCAAACCATAGTCTCATCTGTGGAAACAACAAATTTACACGGTATAGAGATAATAACCACTGAGATCGGAAAATGCACAATAACCTCGGTATACAAGCCCCCAAACCAGCCTTTTATATTTTCACCCTCAAATAATTTTCAATCACAAGCCAATCAGCTTATACTGGGAGACTTTAACAGTCACAGTTTACTCTGGGGCTATGCAGATTCGGACGCAAATGGAGATGCAGTAGAAGCATGGGCCGAAACGAGTGGCCTCACGTTAATCCATGATCCTAAACTTCCACCATCTTTTCATAGCAAAGTTTGGAAAAGAGGATATAACCCAGATATCTGTTTTTCAAGCAAAACCATCGAAGACCGATGTACAAAAGTAGTATATGGCCCCATACCAAAAACTCAGCATAGACCAATTGGTATAAATATCTTCCCAATTGTCAGACTTCAAGCTATTCCATTCAGAAGGAGATTTAATTTCAAAAAGGCAAACTGGCAAAAGTTATACAGACATGCTAGATTTTGAACTACTACGCCTTGAACCAAAAGTAGAGAAGTACGAAAAATTCGTAGAGGTACTCAAAAATGTGTCTAGAAAAACTATCCCTAGAGGATGTAGACAACAATATGTTCCCGGGTTGTCCAGCGAGTCCAAAGCAGTACTACTCCAACAGCTAAGTCAAGCCAGACAGGAAAAGTTGACTGAGACCCTGGAAAAAATGGACATGACATATAGTAGCAAAATAGCATGGAACCTTGTAAAAAAACTCAGCGGTGATCCAAAAGAACATAAACCACCTTGCAAGGTTACAGCAAACCAAGTCGCTACTCAACTCCTTACGAATGGAAGAACTACTAACTGATATAAGGACCCAAACACTAGGAGAAGATTTGATTCGGAGACAAACCACCTAGGAACTCCTTTTACACTAAAAGAACTCCACGACGATCTGAACAGGTTAAAAAACGGGAAAGCTGAAGGTGTGGATGATATATGAAGTGAACAAATAAAGCATTTAGGCCAAGGAGCAAAAAACTGGATCTTGCAATTTTATAACACGTGCTGCAAAACCTGCAAAATTCCAAAACCATGAAGGAAATCTAAAGTAATAGCCTTGTTAAAACCAGGAAAGGATCCAGAAGACCCCAGTAGCTACAGACCTATTTCGCTATTGTGTCACTTTTTTAAACTATACGAGAGACTCATACTCGCCAGAATAGAAAAAAATGTCGACAAGCACCTCATCCCACAACAAGGAGGATTCAGACCTGGCAAATCTTGCACCGGTCAAGTCCTCGCATTAACAGAACACATTGAAAGGGGGTTTAAAGAAAAACTTATAACAGAAGCTGCTTTTATAGATCTGACAGCAGCCTATGACACAGTAAGGTACAAAACATTGCTCCGTAAATTATACGACACTCTCAATGACCACCATCTAGGAAAGGTTGTATATTCCTTACTGCAAAATAGACGTTTTTTTGTTATGCTGGAGGGTAAAGTAAGTAGGTGAAGAGTTCAAAAAAACGGCCTCCCACAGGAAAGTGTTTTATCACAAATACTCTTCAATATATACACAAACGACCAACCTACTCCGACCGAAACCTAGCACTTCCTCTATGCTGATGATCTTGCAATATAAGCTCAAGGAAATAGTTTTGAAGAAGTAGAGGAGAAACTCGAAACTGCATTAAAAACAATGACAGCGTACTACCTGCAAAATTTTCTGAGACCCAATCCCTCTAAAACCCAAGTCTGCACTTTCCACCTTCGCACAAAGGAAGCCAAGCGAAAACTCCAAATTGTGTGGAATGGTAATGCATTAGAACACACAAACTAACCTATATATCTTGGAGTAACTCTGGACCGGTCCCTCACCTACAGACAACATTGCATAAAAATAAGAGGGAAAGTAACAACTTGGAACAGCATACTCAGAAAGCTAACGGGAAGTAAATGGCGCGCACGTCCTGGCGTTTTAAGAACAACGGCATAGGCACTGTGTTTCTCAACTGCTGAATATGCGTGCCCCGTTTGGAGCAGATCTGACCACACCAAACAAGTTGATACTGCGCTAAATGAGACATGCAGGATAGTAACAAGGTGCATGAAACCAACGCCACTTTCAAATCTATATAGAGCAGCGGGTTTTGCAGAACCCTCAACACGCATAGGCGCTGCAAAACACATAGAGAAAATTAAACAGATCGCGGACGATCTGCATGCCCTATACAAAGCTCGAACACCACGAAAGCGACTAAAATCTAGGAAAAGCTTCCTTGGAACAGTGCAAGATTACCAAATTAAAGAGCTTGGAGCTCAATGATTCCCCGTCTTATTCCGCTGCCTATTTCTATAGGTTCTATAAATTCTATTTCCATATATTCTGACTTCCATTTTGTTGTTTTGGTAGATGTTTTGATAGTTTTTATAGTCTTTAGGGAAACTCTCTATTATCCAGAAGATGGATTACATCTTTGACTCTTCCTCTGTTAAACGTTTTCTTTAGGTCAATCAGACACAGAAATGCTGCTCTATTATACTCTAGTGATTTCTCAGTAATTTGCTTTATACCAAATATTGCATCTGTACACGATCTTCCACTACAAAAACCCCGTTGTTTATCCGCTAATTTTCTGATCACTGATAATGATAACGATAATTATCTGATAACTTAGCACTGTAAAAAATTTTAGTTGTTAGTTTTAGAGTAGTATTTAACAAGTCCTCTTCTAATTTTACCTCTGTAGTTTTCTGGCTGTTTTTCATCTCATTTGTTTGTATCGTTTTCAAGTATTTTCCAAACTGCCTGTAGATTTATATTAGGTTTTCATTTGTTGTAATTTCTGGTGTTTCCGGTTCTAGCGTCCTTTTTTCTTCCTCTGCATATAGCTTTTAAGGTAGTCAAGTCACGTATCCTTTTTTATGTGTTTTGGTTCTGTTAGTATTTTTACCTCCGTTCTTTGACCTCTTATGAAGCACCGTATTTACTTTTGCCGACCGTAAAAATCATGTTATAATTCTTTCAAAAATGGTTCACAGTGACCATTTTTTATTTTTCTTACAAGTGCATGTGTTACGTTTCTAATTGTCTTGTAATTATATTATGTCTCTTGGGTTTTGGTTGACATGTATTTCAGGTAGGTAAGCTTTTTTCTGTTCTTTACATTTCTCCTTTACTTCTTTACAAAACCGTAGAGTTCTTTGATTTGGTAATAATTTATTTTTATTAATATTCCTTTCACTAAACAGTTCCTTGGCCGATGCTAAGATATTAGACTTAATTTTTGCCCAGCTTTCTTTGACTCCACCACTTTCTGTAATATATGTATTAATGCTTTTTTTGGAAATTATATCATTGCCAACACGGGCGTTAAAGTCACCCATAATGATTATATATTCATCATTTGGGGTCTCGTTTATTACAGTATAAATGTATTCGTAGAAGTTTTCCCTTGTGGGAATCTATGTTGTTCTCTGATGCATATATTGCTATCACATTCAGAGGTTTTATATCCAGTTTAATTTTGCACCTACTGATCTTCCAGAGCTATATTTACATTCTTGTACTTGGTGTAAAAAAATTGTGTACTAATAGAGCGACTCTTTATTTGGCTCTGGTTTCTTTCGCAACACCACTGTAAATCATCATGTAGTCGTCTAGCATAATTGGACCCTTTTCTTTTTTCTTCGTCTCTTGTAGTGCATATATGTCTATATTTTTTTCTCTTTTGTAATTTTCTGCTTCTCTTCCGCTATTCTCAAATGACTATATTAGACTACTTACAACACATATATCACGTAAGTATATGAGTTGTCACTAAGAAGGTAAAGTAATAGCTGTTGAATTTACGGCATTCCGTGCCGCAGCGCGCTCGACAATGTAAGTAAGTTTTGAATTTGTCCATTGAATCAAGAGATTGCCGTAACCGCTTTTCTAGATAATGAAGGTAGTTTTAATTATGCACGACTAAATTCTCTTTATGATGCAATAGGATCAAAACGAATAACCATTACAGTATGAAGCTGGATCTCAGCAATGCTGGAAAATAAGTTGACTCTAACAGACCTTCAATGTTATAAGTTATAAGTTCAGACTGTGTTAAATGACAATCAATATAAGGAATATTGCAATATCTTTCATATACAGGTTCAGATGTTATTTTATGAGTTTCTAAAATAGACTTATTGCAGTGTTTCTGGGAGTATCTTGACGATTCTACAATATGAACCTTTAAAGCAGCGATCCAAAAATCCATTGTATATGTACAAAGTCATCTTTAAAATATCGTAGAACTCTCAATAGAAAACTGAACACCATAGAGGCACATTAATGAAATGAACTGATAGAAAGTGGGGATTGCTGAAGAAGAGATGTCGGATTTTTTTTCTATTTTATTGCCTCGGGTAAGTTAATATAAGGCTCAACACATTTTAGCATTATTAATTTGTGGCCTTGATCTTCATATAAGCATCAATAAAGGCCACATTAGACTTTATTTTAAAGGGTGGACTAAAAGGAAAACTTTAAAATCTAGTTATGATTCACAATAGAACTTTTAGCTCAAGTGAAAGAGTAGGTAAGCGCTTCCTCATATTTAACCCAACATAACTGGTGTTATTTTACACACAGTAAGAAATGTCGAATGACTCTTTAACCCTTAAGCAAAATGTAGATTAAAGAGATATGTAACGTTAATCTTCTTCTTCTGGTGCACTCCATTACTGAAGGTTTGCTATCACTACATCACTCCAAAACAGAAACATACACCGACGCTATATTTTCAATGAGGCAAGTGCAAGAAAAATCATTAGGATACATCAAACCAGCGTATCTATGTTTCGTGGACCTGAAGAAGGCATATAATTATGCCAAGTTAAAGTGCCGTATCCACTTTTTGTATGCAAAAGAGACACCTCTAGGAATAATCAAGACGATTGAAAATATTTACCAAAATAACAAAATAAAAGTAAAAATAAAAAAAACTAACTTACTGTATTGAAGCTAGCAAGGGGATAAGACATGGAGATTTCCTGAGTCCTCTATTGTTCAACCTGATTATGGATAAAATAATAAAATAGTAAGAACTAAAAAAGGATACCAAATGAAAAAAAAAACAACTTAAAATAATCTGCTATGCATACAACGCAATACTAGTTTCTCCAAGTGAAAATATTTACAGCGTATGTTGCACCACTTCAATATAACTACCAGAAAATTCAATGTGTTTATTTCCCAAAAAAAGACAAAATGCGTGGTTATAACAGCAAATTAACTATGTCAATTGGAGCTGGAAGGTCAGATAATAGATCAAGTGGAGGAGCCTAAATATTTGGGTAGCACATTATATAGCTACGGAAAGCTCAAAACAGAAGTGGAAGATCAGGTGAATGGAGCAAACAGAGCCTCAAGTTGCCTGAATAAAATAGTACGTAAAAATTAAAATATCGGAAAAGAAATAAATGGCAAAATTTACAAAACAATTATTAAACCAATGGTGACATACGCGGCAGAAAAACAACCGGACACAGAGAGGACCAAAAGGATGTTAGAAATAGGAGATAAAAAACACTTAAAAAAATTGATGATAAAACATCATGAGACAGAGCTATAAGAACAGATATACGACGTAGATCCAATACGAGAACATTAAGAATGATTATATAAACTGAATGACGACAAATATAGTATTCTTTGTTTCAAGTTAAGAAAATAACATTACGCTTATGGAGATCAGTGTTGCCAAAACTCTCAGACACTCTCTTTTGCACGGATGTCCAAGATATTCCCTTTGCTTAATTTTTGAATTTTCATTTTCAATTAACATTTAACTGTAAAGTCAGAATAACTACTAAATAAAAGCCTTATTATCATTATGTAGTCAGAGAACGATATAAAATAGCTGACATACGCACATCGTATTATTTTAAGTTGCAATTAGTAATTAGATATACGCATTCCAAGCGGTCAATATTTTCTACTGATTTCTATGATTCATGGCATATCGTATTCTCACCGAAAAACAAATACACTGTCGTTACTATAATTAAAATAAGATAAAATAAAATTATCTTTTGTAAATACTATTTATCTAATTAAAATCATTTTCCTTACTTTTCATCTCTTGTTTCGAATGGGCACTTTTGGTCAATTACGTTAAAAAACATTAATTTTATTCATGTTTGTGGAAACGAAAATACAAATTATACAACCCTAAATTGTGCTTGTGTGTGTCGTGGCAACGCCGCGTTGCTATTCTCCATAAGAAACACATGGCCCTATCTCCACAATGTTATTTTCTAAACGTGGAACGTAGTATAGTAAAGATGGCAACAGACGGTTCTCTAATAGAAAGCGATCAGTAGGAAGACCACGAAAACTATGGAACGACAATTTACTGAAGGTACATTGAAAAGCAGAGTCATGTCTAGATAGAAAGAAGAAGAAAAAGAAGAAGAAGACAGTTTTTATGGTGTTTAATACTCTTTTATATTTTGTCCACGATATTCTGAGCATTCTGCGATAAAGCCACATCTCAAAGGCTTCTAGCTATCTAACGGTATTTTATTTTAGTTTTCAGGGATCAATTCTGTTTAAAAGATCTAACCTAATGTAGCATTTAATTACTCTAATTTTAAGCTTACTTTTCTGGTATAGAAATTTTACTTCTAGTTATTGTACATGTTCCTAGCCTGTTCTATTCGTGTTTTTATATCTGTATCCCACTTATCATTATCAGAACATTATTGCACAGTAAAAATATAGTCATGTTTACTGCATAATTGTGTGGACATTTATAGTTAATTTGCTTTATGATAAATACTGCGTTGATGCATGATCGTTCAATATAAAAACCCTATTATTTATATTCTACGGAAAGAGAAGACCAGGAAGAAGAAAAATATTTTGGCTCTAGAACCTACCAAAATGGTTTTCCTTGATCACTTCAGGACTATTTTGAGCTGCGATCAATAAAGTTAAAATTGCCATACTAGCAGCCAACATTCGTAACGGTCAGGCACCACAAGAAGAAAGTAGATTGTTTATATTAACAAATTATCTTCTGATTTATTCATTTTTGCAGCTCTTTTCTTTTATCGCTTTTTTTTGGAATTAGTTTGCTAGTTTTCCATTTTCAGGTATTGTATTAATTAAATGAAGATAAAAAATGCAGTGTTAATATTAATTTTTTGGATATAAAATAATTTTTTTATACACTCTGTACCTTACACAGTTTTTTTAAGAGATTTTGGTTTTTAACAACATTATTCTCCCCTAAGCACGGGAATTTAAGGACTAATTGGATGTAAGATGTAGGTATTTAGGGCGAGGATAAAATCCATCGCAGCTCCATTAAATTAATTTGGACATTTAGAGCGAGGTATTTTGTAATGGCGAGGAAAATTTAAATCCATAGAAAACATAATTTTCAGTCATTGGATTATGGAATACGTAGGCTTTAGTCAAGTTTCAGTTTTACTAAAGTAATGGTTTTGTTTTAACTATTTTTGATAAACATGGTGTGTGCCTATATTTAATTTTCCAATAGTTTTTGTGTTATCATCTATATATTTTAGTTTTTAATTAGAGAAAAATATATTTATTGAAAATTGCAAAAGAAAAAAGAGAGACACCAAATAAATACAATAAAATTTGCAGCAGTAAGGAGAGTTTTCTTTTGGGAGATATAGAAGATAAGAGAATAACCTAACGTTTCGATTAATCAATAAATGACAAACAACAAAAAATAACAGTGATTGAAACACACCGAGAAACAGACATAAAAACAGGAAGAAAAATATTAACCCTACAACGGTGAACACTCCTAAATATACACAAATTTACACTCTTAAAATTGGCGATCTTCCTTTCTTTTCGTCGCAGTTTGGGTGCAGTTGCCTAACCTAGAACTACACACTTTTCAGCAGATTCAGCACAACAAAAAAGGATTATGTAAATTCAGGTTCACCCATGAACTCTCCTTCTGCTCCTCTATCCTATATCCTTCGTAAGGATGTGGTGATGTTATGGTATTTGACGAATGATTGCTATCCATTCTTCTCTCTCCTGGACAAGGTGTGCTGCCTTAGACAGAGAGTAATCGGTAGCGTACTTTATTTGGTCTGACCATCGGAGTGGTGATATTTCCCGAAATCTTTTATCATCTACCTTGCCTTCAACCACCAACCTCTCCATGCCTTTTATTCGTCTGGTAATGTGTCCAAAATACCTCAATATATTTTGGTTAATAATTTTGGTGAGCCTAGTATTGATGTCGAGTTCTGTCAATATTGAGAGATTTGTACGATGTTTTGTCCAGGATATGCGCATGATTCTACGATATACCCACATTTTAAAGGCCATTATACGTCGTAAGTCGGAAATTTTACTGGTGCAAGTTTCTGACGCATAGGTAGCGATAGGAAAGATAAGCGTCCGTACTAGGTGCAGTTTCGTGTTTCTGGTTATGTCCGTATCTTTCCAGATCTTAGTAAGTTTGACCATTGCCGATCTGGCCATTGTAAGGCGTCGATGTATCTCTTCCTCGCATACACCATTGTTTGTGATAACATAATCTAAATAATTGAAACGGCTTACTACTTCAAACCTCGCTACGTTTCTTATTTCCGGCTGGTTATTTCCAATTCGATCAATTATCATTAACTTGGTCTTCTGTACATTAATTTTAAGTCCATATTAACGAATAATAGTATCTAGTATGTTCATGATATATTTAAGGTCATTTGTCGATGATGCTAGTACTAAACTGTCGTCAGCATAGCAGAGATTGCTGATTTTCCAATCTTCGGCTGATATTTCTCCTTGCCATTCATCGAATACAATGCGCATGATATATAGTAACGTGAGAGAAATAATACATCTTTAACGAACACCGGCTTTTAGCTTAAAATTGTCGGACTATATGTTGTTGACTTTTACGTTTGCTGTGTTGTTGATATACAGTTGTTTCAGTAGGTATATTAGTTGTTCGGAAGTACTTTTACATTATCGAATACTTTTAAGAAGTCGACGAAGCACATATATGTTTCCAGATTAAAATCTCTTAATGTATCTATAATTTGTCTGAGATTGACAATTTGTTTTCGTGTGCCTCTTCCAGGGACAAATTTTTCTTGTGGAATTTGTGGTAGAAGTATTGATTTTAATCTCTCGTTAATTATAGTTAGCAGAACTTTACTTGCATAGAAGATCAGGACTATAGTGCGGTAGTTACTACAGTCAGTTGATGAGCCTTTCTTAGGGATGGGTATGAAAGTGAGCTTACACCAATGATCTAAACATTGTCCTGTATTCCAGATTTTATTACACAGTTTAAACATTACTTCAATTTCTATTTTACATCTAACAAATCTATCGTCAGACCTGTAATAACATACGGACGCGAAACGTGGACCATGACCAAAGCAAACAAAGAAAAGCTCAGACGCTTTGAACGAAAAATACTTAGAAACATTTTCGGATCTCACCATAAAATTCCCACAAACCAGTATAAGATCAAAACCAATATCGAATTAAAAGCACTCTACAACGACGCCGATATTGTCCAAAAAATTAAATTACAGCGATTAAGATGGACAGGCCACATGCACAAACTGCATAACGAAAGACTTGTAAAACTGGTATAGGAGGAGCTTCTCACAGGCAAGAGACCACTCGGACGTCCCAGAATGCGATGGAGAGATCACATCCAACCAGATCTTCGGAAAATGAACATTTCATTTGACTCTAGGTTGATGGAAGACCGAACAAATTTGAAAAAAGTTGTACAGTCAGCCAAGACCCATACAGGGTTGTAGCGCTACGTGATGATGATAATCTGATTAGTACTTTGCTGACTACTATTGACTGAGTATATTGTTTGTCTAAAATGAGATGAGAACCTAATTCATATTGTGCCAAAATCGTAATGATGCGTTACAGCTCTTTGATAAATATGATCAATGCTATTCCTTATTTAGGCAAGAAAACCATTACGAATGATTTGCTGTTGGGTAAATATTTTGTAAAGAAACTTAAAAAATCAGTCCTTGGTAGTAATATAAATATTACTATCGGACAACTGGTTTACATCAATTAGCTTAGCAGGGGAGTTATTAAAAGATTAGTACAAACTGACAATTATTGGAACTTTGCACAAAAATCAAAGAGAATTTCAGAGGAATTTTGCTTTAATAAAAGCAAGACATTCGTGTCATAAATACCAAAGAAAAATACGATAGCTTTATTTCTTTCAACACTTCAAGAAGGTTTATTGTCTTTGTGGCAAAAACACTATAATTACTCATTATAATAAACAAAAGGCAAAGCGGATATAATTAAACCAGATCATTTCAAATACGAATCTGGATCGTAAAACGAAAGGATGGTCTTTGTGTATGTTCTATAATATGATAGATACTGCCAGTATTAATTTGAATATTATTTTTGCCACAAATATATTAAAATCGAACAGAAATACCTTATATGGTTGAATTAGCGAAATCTTAAGAAAAATGAAGCAAAGTTAAACGTTACTTAGCTGAAGAAAAGAAACGCAAGGTATATCTCTATTGTGAAATTAAAAAAACGCATAACTACTACATATTTCAACCAATCCCATCACTCTTTATAAGGCAAAAACTATTTCTTAATACAAAAGGCAAAGTTAATCTAGAGACTTAAGTAAACCTTTCAATTTACAGACCCGCATAGGTATATCTACAATATGTGAAAACAAATAGTATACGTTGACTCAGTTTATATTTGTACCACTTACTAAGACATTTTATAAGCCCTGTTTCTCTATTCGGATTGCCGAATATAGGCCTCTTCTAATTCTCGCCATTTATCTCTGTTGTTTGTAAAACGTTTCCACATTGGCTCTCCAGTTCGTCTAATATCGTCGCTCCATTGAATTTGAGGTCTTCCTCGTGGTCTTTTGGCTTCGTATGGCCGAGAATTCTCGATTTTTTTATTCCATCGGCCATCCGTAAGACGTTGCTTATGTCCAGCCATTTTTTTATTCAAGACTAAGACATACATTTTTTTAATTTTGTGTGACAAAAGTGTTTATAATTACATTTATATTTCTTTTTCCAATTTTTTGCTAGATCTAAAAATAAAGAAAGTCCAGCTTAACAGACAGTACATAACGGTCCACCTTTCTAGGGTTAAATAAAATATAAACCCAACAGTACGGATAGTAAGAAAGTAAAAACACAACTAAACAATACAAATAGAATAAGATAGGTTAAAATGTTAGCAATTTATAAAAACGAAATGACATAAATTTACGAGAATTATCGAGAAACTATAACAGTATAAGACGGATATATAAGTCAAGTCAAGTAAAATTTATTGATCACATGCGACATTATACAAAGTACATGCCTGAGACAAGTCAAAGTTACAGACATACATCTTAAAAGTATATAAATTAATAAAACGATATTGTGGAAGCATAAAGTGATTGTCTTTGAATCTTGTTGAATAAACATGGTTAAATTGAAATTTATTAAATTCATCAATTTTGCTATGCAAATACATTATACCCAAAATATATACAGAATAGGAATTGTAAAAATATTGTTTTGTCTAAAGATGCCTCTACATGAATCTCTAAATTTCATTTTATACATTATCCTAATAGCTCTTTTCTGAAGTACAAATATCTACTTTAATTCAGAGGTACAACCCCAGACTTCAATGCCATATTTGGCTATTGAGTAAAAATGGGCAAAGTATACTGTTTAAAAAAAAATATTTTAAATCCTTTAAAAAAGGTATATAATAAAATGCATAAACGGGCTATCACAGTTATATTACAGAACGGTTTCGGAATGTTAATTCCATCATCAGTGTAAACGGGGTATACATGCTATGAGCCACCAAAATATATGGGTAAAAACCCGTTAAATGTTATAAATTTATAGTTGTTTTACGTTATATATGATTACAAATTAGGATGGTTAAGTTACCGTTGGAATTGGTAATATGGCGACGTATGACCCCTACATAGGTTATATGACATAAGTTAAATATGTTTTTCTTGAAAACCAAATACAATCCAAAAATTATAGCACACTTTCATATTAAATTTTAACAATAATCCTCCAAATCTTCCTCTAACGCTTCATGAATTGAATGATTCATTTAGAGATTTGAAGGATACTAGTCCTGGACCAGATGATATACTATCTATTTTTTTAAAACAACTTCCTAACTCAGCCATAAAAGTTATGCTACAGATATTTAATTTCATATGGCAGCAACACCAGTACCCCACAATTTGGACTAAGGCTATTGTTCTCCGGTTTCTTAAACCTCAATGTGTCAGTCTACACCAAAGTTTGACGTGCTCCATGGGAAAATTACTAGCAAAAATTATCAATACAAGGCTCACCCGAACACTTAAAAGTTCAAATCTACTAACGAATAAGCAAAATAGTTTTAGACAAAATCGATCAGGCATAGATAATATACTAGATTTGGAAAGCGATACCCAGGAAGCACTAGCGATGCGACACCACTGTATAGCAATATTTTTCGATATAAAGAAAGCATTCAACACGTACTGGAAATATAATATGTTAAAAAAGCTGCACTCATGGAATATCCGAGGAATCTCTCTAGAATTTATTAAAAACTTTTTACGACAAACAAAACACACGTCTTTACGCAGACGATTTGGTGGTTTATATCAAGGGCAAAGATTCTTTACTTTTTTCGAAAAACCTACAAAATTTTCTAAAAGAACTGCAAGAATGGTCCTGCGACACGGGATTTAAATTTTCTGTATCTAAAACAGTAGGAATGGTATTCACTAATAAACATGCTTTCGGTAAACCAATAATAAAGTTTTTTATTTCAGAGCTCATGTTTAAAACATACATAAAATTCATGGGAGTGTGGTTGGACAAAAAACTATCCTGGAAAAAACACATAGATCAACTTGACTCATCGTGCAATAAAATATTAAATATATTTACCTTATCTAACAGTAATTAGGGCTCTAATTACGATAAACTAATTAGTTTATATAAAGCATTAATTAGATCTAAAATATATTTTGATTCTATTGCGTATATTTCTGCATCCGACACACTAAAAACATTGAATAGTATACACAATACCGCATTAAGAATTGCTCTGGGAGCATTTAGAACAACACCGGTGGAAAGATTATATAGTGAAACTGGAGAACCATCTTTACTATACCGTCGCATTTATTTAACATTAACACATGCAACTTCTATAGCATCCAATCGAAATAGACCTATTTTTGATAATACATTCAATAACGAACACACACTTCTAACTAGATCTAATTCACTCAATTCTTTCTATGAGAGAATTCGATTCTATCTAAGATATTTAAACCTAGATTTTCCAGATACATTTCAAATCAATTTGAACCATCCTTCACCTTTGTGTACCAGTATCATCAAAATAAATTATAATCTTACTGTATTTAATAAGCGTTCTACAAATCCGGCTGTTATTAAAATAACCTTAATTCAATCATAAACAAACATGGAGAAAATTGCTGCAGGATATTTACAGATACATCCAAATGACACACGGGTTTTGATGCTGCATATGTAGTGTCTTACAATAAATTTCAATTTAGACTGCCCAAATATTTTAGCATCTTCTCTGTTGAACTTTATGCAATACTCGAAGCTCTTGAACATATCAATAATAATAAAATACCAAAATGCTTGATTCTAAGTGATTCCCTTGGTGTTTTACAAACCATAAATCATATGTATCCTAAAATCCCCCTAGAAAAAATGGTAAAATCTGAACTAAAGTAAGCTGAAGAAAATTCCATATGCATTACCTTCATATGGATTTCATCTCGTATTGGTATTGATGGAAACGAAGCTGGCGACCAGTGCGCGAGTAGACTACATTATAATGCGCTCCCTAACTTTCGCTTGATTGGTTGGTGGGTGGGTCCCAATTTAAAAATTGGCGGGTTTTATGTTTATTAAAATGACAATAAAATTGAGGTATTGTGGCACAGTATATCGCTAAACAATTTATTAGCAATATATTGTGGTATTTGTACAAAGCGGATGATATTCACATTTTAGGATTAAGCTGACTAGTACAGTTTTATTAGAAATTAAAATTTATTTTTCTTCTGACATTATGTAGGTAAAATTAAATTCAGACATTGTGTTTATTTAATTTTGATATGCTAGTGATGCTTTTTTTTTTAGATATATAGATATTGTTTTAATTTTTTTATTTAGGTAATTTTTTATTAAGATTCTTTTATTAAGATTATTAAGATAGAGGTTTCTTTTACTATTTTTATTTCTAGAACATTCACTACCATTATTATTCTCATTAGCTTTCTCTATGTGGAATCGGCTTCTCTAAATATTTTTCTCTAAACTTTTCTGTTCTCTTCCAGGGACTAAGTACCTCTCCGCTTTTTGTATGAGATTATGGTTTTTCAGAAACATGTAATTTCTGTTCATCCCCTTTTTTACTGCCCTACATTCAGTACCATACATCATAGCTGGTCTAAAGGCAGTCCTATACAATTTACCTTTCAGTTTTCTTGGTACTTTTTTTATCATACATCACTCAATTTGCCTCTTTCCTTTACATTTAACTGAAATATTAGAGATAAAACTGTAATACCAATCCTAAATGCCGAACATTATCATCTTTTATGAGTTCTTGTCTATCCAAGCCAACTACTCTATCTGGTCTTGAAATTTCATCTTTAAAGGAATATTCTAAATATTTTGTTTGTATCCAACTTAATTTTAATCATTTCTCTTCAATGACCTGTCTCCGCTACTCTTTTCTACTAATACCCAGGAGGTTCAGTTGTTATCTAATCCAGCACAAATGAGAATAAATATGGGCAAAACCCTGATTTTCACCCATTTTTACACAAAATTTGCCAGTTTCACCTGTAATCCTTCTAACACTATAACAGCCGGCACTCCTTTCCTACTTAATCTCTGCCACAGTACGTTTCTGATATCTTCATCATGTGCTTTCTCAAGTTTAATAATACAATGTAAATTCACTCTAAATTGTTAAATTAGCTCTTTTAATAAAAATTGCTTGTGGTAGACCTGCCTTGCCTAAATCCAAATTGACATTTATCCATTTTCATTTTTTAGAACCTTACACTGAATTCTGTTGGATTTTACCACAAATGTAGGATAATAAAAAGATATATTGTGAATTGAGTGCTATGAAAAATTGTCATTGTCAACAAAATGAAGCAGAGGTTTACTCGAAATAACGATTGCAAACCAAAAAAATCACTAAATAGCTATATCTAAAATATCTTTATTCTTTATTAAAAATCTGGGAAATCAAAGGAGGGGGGCCGTTACTATAGGACTGTCTTTAGACCAGCTATGATGTATGGTACTGAATGTAGGGCAGTAAAAATGGGGATAAACAGAAATTACATGTTTCTGAAAAAACATAATCTCATACAAAAAGCGGAGAGGTACTTAGTCCCTGAAAGAGAATCGAAAAGTTTAGAGGAAAATACTTAGAGAAGCCGATTCCACATAGAGAAAGCTAATGAGAATAATAATGGTAACGAATGTTCTAGAAATCAAAATAATAAGATGAACCTCTAAATCTTAATAAAAAATTACATAAACAAAAAAATTAAAACAATATCTATATATCTAATAAAAAAAGCATCAAAATTAAATAAACACAATGTCAGAATTTAATTTTACCTACATAATGTCAAACGAAAAATAAATTTTAATTTCTAATAAAACTGTACTAGTCAGCTGAATCCTAAAATGTGAATATCATCCGCTTTGTACCAATACTACAATATATTGCTAATAAATTGTTTAGCGATATACTGTGCCCCAATACCTCAATTTTATTGTCATTTTAATAAACATGAAACCTGCAAATTTTTAAATTGGGACCCACCCACCAACCAATCACGCGAAAGTTAGGGAGCGCATTATAATGTAGTCTGTGCGCGAGTAAAGTGCGCGAAAAGTATCGAAACAGATGTAACGGAGTGTCGAAATCCCGCGGGTGATATAAAAACGTCTATAAAAAATTTAATTACGTGTAAGTGGAATCAAGAATGGAATTATTCACAGACAACGCTACGGAAAATTAAAGACAAGTTTTATCCATGGCTACCTAGAACTCGAAACCAAAAACTGCAAACCATCATTACTCATCTACGTTTAGGCCATACAAGATATACGCTTTCGTACCTTTTGAACAGAGATAATCCCCCTAAATGCGATATTTGTGACGGAACAAACAGTGTTAAACATTTTTTAATTGACTGTCCACTTTTTGTAAATGAACGCAACAAGTTTAATATTCCAAACAATACCAATAAACTCTTACAGTCTTATTAATAAAAATTGCTTAGTCCGAAGTTAGCCTCGGACTAGTTAGTCTCAGATTAAGCGAGTACTAACTTCATTTTTAGAATGTTATTAATAAACATGGACTAAGCTCAGACTAACTAAACCTTCCTTAACCCTTGTAACTTCCTTACAACAAGTTTATGTTGGCAACCATTGCAAAAAAGAAGAAAACTTGAGAGAATTTTGTGAAACGGAAGAAAAATAATTGAGAATTTGACAGTTAGCATAAGTTAGAGCACATGGAGTTAATTTTAGTTGGACTGTGTTCTGAGAAAGTTTGTTTATATTTTATATTATTTTTTAACTTTTTAAAACTTTTAAATGGGGAGGTATATGTCTACCTCTGGAATCACCAGATAAATCATCTCTAAGCATATATATTATAAAAACTGCTGTAGCTTTTGAAAAGCGACATTTGCACTTAAATTCATTTTCTTCTAATTCTTCTAGATGATTTTTTCTAATTTTATATATTTTAATATATGTCTTAGATGAATATTATTTTGCTGATTTCTATATGGTCATTAAGTTGTTCTATTAATCTTAAGTCATTGATAAAATAATCTGCCATTATTAAATAATGTATAAATAATCAAAAACAATTCAGGTTATGAATACCAAAACGAAATTCAACTCAATGTCAAGTTAGTCACTCTCTAAACCTGCCACTACCTCGGATTAAATGTTAGTCCGAGACTAGCGAAGGATCAGCTTAGTCTGTCCTTAGTCGCTGTTTATTAATACGAAAAGTGAACGTTATTGGTGTAGTCCTGGGACTAATGTTAGTCCAAGGTTAGTCTGTGTTTATTAATAAGAGAGTTAGGTACAGACTTTCATTATGTTGATTTGGGAAAATATTTAAAACGTATAGGATTATATTATACTATTTGAATTGTATACCTACACTGTATTCCTGCTAATCACCTTATGGTGGATGTGATAAACTTTTTCAATAAAAAAAAATTGGCTTTTTCTTTCCTGCTTCTTCGACTGTTACTGAAGTGTGACCTGTTGAAAATAAAATAACGTTTTTATTTGCTTCACCTTGGTAGCCAACTGCAACGCAAACTTTATGGTTGAAAGCTTTTGTTAAAAACAGGTCACTCTTCTTATTTTTCAAAGATTTTTTTATTTATCTTCGAATTTTATTCACTGTTCGTACAATTGTTGTATTATTTCGTTCGAGCTCTGAAAAAGATGGATAGCAGTAAAAAAATTAACAGTTGTTGCATTTCGTCCTTTTTTCAGGTAGTGTTTCATCAGCTTTAACACTACATTGTTGTTCATCAATTGTTATCTTTTCGTTAGGTTCAAAATATGATTAACAATTTGACATAAATTACTCCCAAACCTCGGAAAGTAGACAAAATTTATTGCTCTTAAGTCTTTGGCGTCTGGTTGACCGGATGTCAAAACGTTTAAATCACATTATTTGTAAAAATCTATCTTGAGAGATTGTCGTTAAACAAATCGGAGGTCCTCACTTTTCTGACCACAAGCTCTTCAGACTAAAACTGTTTGGCCTTAAAATTCCACGAGCATACAAAAGCCCAACGAACACTTTAATTTGTAGTCAAATTTTTCACTATTCAGTTTGCAATTGTCAACAAGCTTTAACTTCTAGGCACCATCGTATATGTTTCAAAATATAATCGTTAATAAATAAGTGAAAAGCTCTTGAAACAAATCCTACAATTATTTTTGTTTTTGCACATGATGTAAGTCTAGAAGGGTCCTTCAGAAAATTTCGTTTAGCTGCTCTACCTCGAAGAAAAGTTATCAGATTGATTTTTTCCTCACAGTGAAATTTAAAATGAAACACCACCCATGTATAGAATAGTTCAGTTTTGAAAAAGCCAAAAAATTACAAAGATCTCCTTCAACTAATTGAAAAGATATTAAACTTTGAAAAAGCAAATTAGTCAAAATGACCACCCCCGTCTTTATAGTATTAAAATATAACAGAATAGAATAAATTAAGAAGGAACTTGAAAATATATAGTAAATAACTTACTGTGGCAAAAAATTATTCCTTTAATCTTTTAGAAATTACAGAAATAGTTCCGCTAGACCCAAAGCTACATGGGTTTAAGGTGAAATTATTGTTTTTAGATAAAATTGGTAGCTTAACGGACTAAAGTGACATGCCCAGCACGACGCCTACTACACATTTTAAACTCCTGTCCTTACTCTATTTTCTTAATGCAAAAGACAAAGTTAATCCAGCGGCTTAAGTGAACCTTTCAATTTGCAGACCCGCAGGACCCTTTTTGTTGGTGTATAATATACTTCGTATTATAACGGATACGCATTTGCATGTTAAATGTAGTGCCTTTGTTGGAACTTTGTTTAATTCCTCTGTACCTACGTCTTCCTTGGATAAGCTTTATTTGTTAACATTGAGTTTTTTATAAAATACGAGATGTCTATTTTGTTTAATTTCTTTTCAAAAATTTAAAAAAAGGCAACGCAGGTTTTATATTTGACATCATTGGGCATAATACAGAAAATTCCTGTTATAAGATCCATTGTTTTTTCATGATTCTCTCAACATATTTTACTAGAGGCAACAACATACGTTGTTGCCTCTACTAAATTTTTGGTTAAGTTTGGGTCTTCGGTATCTCCATGTTTACTATTTCGAGTACGTGTTCTCTAACTTGTTTTCTAATTTATTCATATTTTTTATTGATATATGGGAGAGAAATTTGCTTTGGATGATAAGGGGGTGCTGGACAGTTAAAATTTACCGTTTTTATTTGTAAATTATCAGTTCTGTACTTTCTCACCAGATGTGGTACTGTTTGTGGCATTTCCTTTTCATTTGGTGTTGGAGATGCAAATGTGTTGTGATCAAAAGAGAACATAATCGATTTGCATACTTCAAAGGTAAAAAATTAACTAGTCCATAAAATAATTTTTCTGATTGTACGATGCCTCATAGGTGAAAGAAGAAAATCCCTGAATTACCTGCTCCATTAAAGCCTCACATTGGGGCGACTTTCCAACAGATTTAAGAGGAGAACAACATAAGGCAAATGGTAGTAAAGATTTATGGTGTTTCAAAATCTGCTCTTAACTATGTGTGATGAAATATGACGAAACTACCAACAATGATAAGGTGTGGTGAAAAGCAAGTAGAAAAATTAACATTGACTGAAAGGAATGAGCAAATTGTATTTGTGTTTCATATAATCAGATATAAGGAAAAAATTTTGTTAAAATCCTTTATAAAAGGTATATAAAAATGCCTCAAACGGGCTATCACAAACACATTGCAAAACGTTTTCGGATTAAACAATTCATCATCAGTGCAAACCTGAAAGTATATAACCACTTTAATTAAAAAGAACGGTAAATGAAAATGTTGACAAAGGTTAGAGCAAAATGTGGTTAATACTTACGGTTGTAAATGCTAGTAGCCACCAAAATATATGGGTAAAAACCCTTTAAATGTTATAAATTTGAAGTTGTTTTACATTATTAGTATTTCTAATTTGTGATGGTTAAGTTACCGTTGGATAGGTAACATGGCGGCGTATGACTCTATATGAGTAAAATGGTCCTGAGACGAAGTGTCTACGAGGACCTGTTGATAACAACTGATTAAAATGACATTGTTGACAAGTTAGGACGGATGTTGTGTCAGAGCAGTCAGTGTAACTTACGGTAGTTGTCTAAAATTGACAGATGTCAGCCTTATTTAAAATTGAAAAAGTTAAAATTATAATAATGTAACAGTATCAACCATCAATATTGTAATCTGTATTGTAAATTAATCAGATAGGTATATTTGTAACATTGAAAATTGGTTTTGTAAAAATTAATGTAGGTCAACTAGAATTTATGAAATTTTGTAGGATTGATAGGCAACCAACTATACATGTGTAAGGATATATTTATTTTAAGCTAGAGATTTTGTCAAAAGGCCCTGTATGTTGTGAGACATTTGGTACCTAGAAAATGGTAAAAAGGCACATGTGGGAAGATGGGTCCTAAAAGATATATTATTGAGTATTGATGTAATGGGTGGAGGTGTGTTTAGATATATGTTATTGAGCTGAAATGTAAATATGACAAGAATGTGATCATAATGTGGTGTTCATGTAGTACTCAACTTAAAACTTAAGTATGGAAGGCCCTCTATGTCAAAAAACTACATTTGGTACCTAGTAAAGATAAATAAAATTAGATTTTTAAGTTATAAGTAAGTGAACATGAATTACTGGTTATGTGTGTAAAGTAAAGATGGTAGGTTGTTTATGTGTGTGGACAAGTATGCCAGACTGAAAGAAAATTGATGGCTGAAAGATGGTTAGGTGTGAAATTGTTCCTACATTGCTCGAGTTATAACTCAAGATAACAAGAGGCCCTATATGTTAAAAGGAACATTTGGTACCTAAGAAATATAAAAGTAAAAAGGATGAGTTATAAGTTAGAGTGTAGGTAGGTGAAAAGTTAACAGGCTTATGGAGTGTATTGTGACAATATGTGGAAATGTAAGAGTAATTGTGTTTAAGGTGGATTTAATTTTAGACAACTACCGTAAGTTACACTGACTGCTCTGACACAACATCCGTCCTAACTTGTCAACAATGTCATTTTGATCAGTTGTTATCAACAGGTCCTCGTAGACACTTCGTCTCAGGTCCATTTTACTCATGTAGAGTCATACGCCGCCATGTTACCTATCCAACGGTAACTTAACCATCACAAATTAGAAATACTAATAATGTAAAACAACATCAAATTTATAACATTTAAAGGGTTTTTACCCATATATTTTGGTGGCTACTAGCATGTACAACCGTAAGTATTAACCACATTTTGCTCTAACCTTTGTCAACATTTTCATTTAACGTTCTTTTTAATTAAAGTGGTTATATACTTTCAGGTTTGCACTGATGATGGATTGTTTAATCCGAAAACGTTTTGCAATGTGTTTGTGATAGCCCGTTTGAGGTATTTTTATATACATTTTATAAAGGATTTTAACAAATTTTTTTGTGATATATGGTATACAGCCAGCTACAAGAACTTAGTTTCCTCGTGGAATTTTAGATATAAGGACTTTTTCTGAAAAACTGAGTCTTCAGTCTTCAGGTCTGACTTCAAAAAGCCTTACATCAACTAGCAAACAGGTTGGATGTCAAGTAAATAGAATCTGGAACAAATAATTAAACACACAAAATGCACTGAGGATCAACCAATATTGTTGATTCTAGATAATCACGAGAACCAAGTGGGTTTAAAAAACAGCAAAAGAAAAGAAAGGTCTCTGAATGTGTTGGTTTTGACTGACCGGTCTCCTACATCTGTACAAGCTACTGGTACTTCTTTCTTATCTGAACAAGAATACACAGGAATTAAGTATACAGCAATTTCAGATCATTCCTCAAAAATTTCTTTTACATCTTTAAAAAACCATCAACTTCTGAAGAATCTCATGTCACTTAAGAACCTATAATACGAATAAAAATCCTAATTAAACTAAACAAATCCGACCATTTTCTAAAGCTTCACAATGCAAAAAACCTCAATAAGAAAGAAAGAAAGGCACACCTCGTATTTTAACTAGTACACCAAAAAAAAAGCAGAAGCAGAAAGATTAGCTTTTAAGAGCAAAAGCAAGAAGTCGGGTCAACTGCAGCTATCAGTATATATGGTGACATAGAAATATCTTTAGATGGTCAGGCATATTAAATGAAAGAAATATATTGAAATAATTGTTTTGTGAATCTTAAGACTAATGATTTTATTTTAGTAAATACTATGACATAATATGTTAGCAGCAATTTTTTTATAAAGGAGTCATTCAACCCTTGCTTTTGAGTGAGAGCCAAATCAGTATCGTTAATTCCGTAAAATCTCTAGGTATTCTTATCGACAGTGATCTTAAATGGTCCTTGCATACTGACTTCTTAAGGAAGAAACTAGCTTCAGCTTGCTTTGCAATAAGATCTGTTTCGAAGGAACTAAATTTATCTTCTGTCAAAATGGCATATTTCTCATTATTTGAGTCCCATCTTTGATATGGGCTTCGGTTTTGGGGTTCTAGTACAGCGGCCCAAGTTGATACTATTCTTAAGTTGTAAAAAAGCCATTCGTTATCTATTTGGTCTCAAAAAAACAACTCATTGCAAGACCCACTTCGGTATTATCGGAACTACTATCAAAATTACGGAATTTTGACGCTTCCCTTTTCATTTATTTTGGAAACGGTTTGGTTGATTCGCAAACATCTACACATTTTTCCCGATAGACCTGATCATGGCTAATCCATTAGAAATTCTTATTGTAATGTTTATTTACCGATCCCGTCCACTCAGCTAGTAAATAAGTCTATCCTATAAAATGCAAAAAAATTATATAATCACCTTCCAAGAGAAATTAAATCCGCAACATCTTTCATAAAGTTTCGTAAGATGACAAAAATCTGTCAGTTGACGAGTTTCTTAGTGTATAACAAAGAAACAAAATTAATACTGTTTATAATTACGTTTGGGTGTCTCAAGCAATGACTCCAATTTGTTTAATTTGTTGTCTGTACAAATTATGTAAATTATACAATAATTTTTACTGATTTAAAATTGTATTGTATCTTTTTAATTATATTTGTTTTGTTTTATACTTTTTGTACTATTTGACAGATTTTTTTTAGCTTTGTCCATAAAATTGTTAAATAATTTTCAGTGACAATAAAGCATATGTCTATTCTATTATATTCTAAGAGCTATTCAATTTATCCTAGCATAATTATTTCACGAGTTGCAAGTTTGTATATAAGTTTTACAAATATTATTCAAAATGTTTCCCCTATTTATGTTTCTGTTAAAATCGTATCAGATACACTTATATTAAAAACGTTGTATAACTGGTTGCAGTATATATATATATATATATATATATATATATATATATATATATATATATATATATATATATATATATATATATATATATATATATATATATAGTTATATATTGGTTTGCTTAAAATATTTCAAAGTTCCAAAAAAAAAATTAAAATAATTCAGATAAGTAGGAAATAAACAACAAACATTTCGAAGAAGGAAAGTCTTTAAATTTTTGGATTACCTGTATTGAACAAAACGTAAGATATGCATAAATTATTTTCTTTGTTAAAATATGTTGTGGAGTAATTAGGACAATAGAATAGAATTTAGAAAGATATGTTTTTGTTAGTTCTTAGGAATTGGTAGGAAAAGATTATTTTGTAAAATAGTTTTAGGAAATTTTATAATTGTAGGTAAAAATTTGTGTGTTATCGTAATGAAGAAATGGGAGGTGTATGAAGCGTTTTGATTGGATGAGATTGAAAAAGGTGGGATGATTGGTTTAAGAATAAGACTTTAGTTAGTTTTTGGAATAAAAAAGATAGTCAGTTGGTTTTCCAAGTGTGCAAGGCAACTGTCATTGTTCTCTGGTGGTTCCCGAGAGGTATCAAGCAGAAGCAGTGAAAGATTGTGAGTTTTCGTGTAGTTAGTGTATCTGACAGAAGCTGTAGCAGCAAAATATTGTAAGTCATATTTTTCTACCTATATTCCAAGAGTCACTGTTCAGGCTAACGAGAGATTCAGTTTATCGTAAAGAATAATATTCCAAGAGTCATTTTTCACTCGGGCCAACGAGAGATTCAGTTTATCGAGAGGAGAAGAGGCTATCATAATTTAAATGATTCGTGTATTTGAAGGAAATCATTAAGGACGATATACTTGCAACAATTTGTTGTAAGATTGCTGATTACCTAGGGAGCTGCTAAGAATAGATAGTATAGGCTACTAGGAACAAGGATTTTTACAATTACTTTAGAAAAGATAAAAATATTTTGATTGGCAGATTTAGAATAATAATTGGGATTTTGTGATTTTAACTAATATTGTTTGTACCATTAATTTTGAAGGTTTACGTACGTAGAACAAAATTTTAAGAATCATTATATGAGATATTGTTTATTGAATTTGAGTGTGAATTTTATTACATTATTTTTATTTCTATATATAGTGTTATATTATATGTGTTCTTTATTATTCCGGTATTCTTTGGACCTTATCTTTTACATGTGAAGCATAGATATTGAAGCACGAACATAATTTTGAGATAAGAGAATTAAAAAGTGTGATAGAGTCTTAATCATATCATTTAAATAATTTTAATTAATTAATTAATTAATTAGCTAATTAATTGCTTGGCGCACTAAGACGTGAAATATTACAATAACATATATATATATATATATATATATATATATATATATATATATATATATATATATATGTATATATGTATATATATATATATATATATATATATATATATATGTATATATATATATATACATATATATATATATATATGTATATATATATATATATATATATATATATTTAAAAACGTCAAAACAACACACTTACCGACATATTCTATTTGTTGATGGTCCTGCACTTACCTAAAATAAAAATAAAAATTAAATGTCAACAATATAAAGTAATTCTGAATAAAAATTAAAACTATATTATGTTAGCCATATAAATAAAGAAAATATATAAACCACTATATTCTACTATTTAAAAAATTTTCCATTTTCTAAAATAGGTCTGTGGGTCAACAGTTTAGAAGTATCTTTCTAAACGATTATATTTATTATTATTGTATTATTCTATTAAATAAATGTTACTGGATAAAAATGAATATAGATATCAAGAAAAATTTTTCAACAGAATGATGACAAGAAACAAAAACCAAAAATGGCAACCAGAATATAAGGAGGTACAGTTATATTTAGGTGGAAGCAAGTTTTTAGTGACACAAAGATTCATACTAAATATAAGGAGAAAAGACATAAATATAATACAGCAACAAACCATCATCAATATATTAAGAAGGCATTAGTTAAAGGAACTACCAGTGTCCACACCAGAATACCTTTAACCAGCACTCAGAATATGCCAAATTTATGGACCTAGAAAAAAATGAAAGAGCTTGTTAACCAGAAAAAGTCCTTTCTGAACTTCAAAAAATTGTAACGCTAACGCTTGTGAATATGATATCAGATCTTTTTTTTTTATAAATATTCACTTAAATGGTAATAGTACATCTAAAAGCTAGAAA
This sequence comes from Diabrotica balteata, assembly GCA_918026665.1. Taxonomy (NCBI): domain Eukaryota; kingdom Metazoa; phylum Arthropoda; class Insecta; order Coleoptera; family Chrysomelidae; genus Diabrotica; species Diabrotica balteata. The sequence goes on from OU898283.1 coordinate 39,764,400, forward strand.
TAAGGATGTATCACAGCAATTCATAACAAAGGAGTTACACAGAGTGCAAAAACTACCGCTTCGTCCCAATTAACAGCAGTTTTTTAATATTAATCTCTTTTTTTTTCCAGTTTTTTTTTAACGATGTTCAGCGCAATTTTTTTTTTCTTTCTCGTTTAGCCCTTTGGGTAATTCTTTTTTCAGGAGGTAAGTAAAAGGACTGTGAAAGTTTGGCGTATTTCCTGTGAAAAATCCCATAAGAATTTGCTAAGGTCCATTCTGGTCAGTTTTGACGATTTTTGTCCAGTGATGTAACAAATGTCATTTTTTAAACATTCGCGAATGCGAATGCGAATGCGAATATATGCCACCGACATTCGCGAATGCGAATGCGAATATTCAGTTTTTTTTTAATTTGGCAATTTTAATTGTCTCCGGCACTGCCGGCAGTCTCATTTGCGCGAGGTGTGTAGGCAATTGGAAAAAGTCTGTCATTTTTAACTGCTTTAAATTGTCCAGTATCATTCTATCTTATTTGCTAAAGTAAAGATGTGAAACAGTTGTATTTATGTATTTATTGTAAAGAAGTTTATTGTAGGCGTCGTTTAAAAAGGTATTTATTTATAGTCACGTCCGGGCCAAAAACGTAGAAAGCACGTTTTTCGATCTTATTTTTTCTTGTTATAATCAAATTTGACTTGTTATAGAGAGAAAGTTATAGCAGAGAACTAAGTTCTCTGGTTATAGTTCCAATAAAAATTTCACGGGACACAAGTCACTTCACTTGCCCTGCTCTGCTCGTGCACAAATACAAGTGAATTTTTAATTAAAGTGTGATTAGCGATTTTTTACTATGAGTAAATCAAATTATAGTGAAATATGGACTTATTTTTCACCACTTTTCGATACTGAACGAGCTAAATGCAAGCTGTGTAATATTCGTAAAACATTCGCACAAATTTTGCGAATGCGAATGCAAATGCGAATATGCAAAAATATGCGAATATTCGCGAATGCGAATGCGAATGCGAATATTCGTTACATCACTATGTGGACGTGCCACTGATTATCGGATCGCGACGTCTGACGTTTTGACGTTAAAATGTGACGATTTTACATCCCACGTTACGAAAACGTTTTGTTTTTCACGTTAAAATGTCTCACGTCACGTCAAAACGTCACACGTTGCGTCAAGACGTCTCGCATCATGTCAAAACGTCACATTTTATCGTCAAAACGTTACACGTCATGTCAAGACGTCACGTTTTTACGTCAAAACGTCACACGTCATGTTAAAATATCACGCATCATGTTAAAACGTCCCATTTTAACGTCAAAACATCACACATTACGATCCGATAATCCGTTGCGCCTCTACTACAAAATGAGTCAAAAATGACCAGAATGGAACTTAGTTATTTCTTATAGGATTTTACATGGGAAAATACGCAGAACTCTTAAAGCCCTTCTACTTAGATATAATATTAAGCAAATACTAGAAATTGTATCTACTAAATATTTTGGATTTATTTGCTATGATAGTGATATTCATGTTATTCAGTATTTAAAGCACTGTCATTGAAAACAACTCGGCAATGCACCGTAGCATATATTTATGACCAGCTACCAATAAGAATTAAACAGTGGATTGAATTATTAATAATTTGTTAACAACCATTTCAATTGACTTGATAAATTATAAGCAGCTCTTCATGTAAGCACCAACTAATTAAAAAAAAATGAAAAAAAGTCGCAATACAAACTCAAACTGTCAAACTGGATGTTGGCGATAACCTACTACCACCGCAAGCGCTTCTGGGAGGGAGTTTAAAAAGGAAACCAGATGTGAATCTCAGACCGGCAGAGAAGATACAAAAAAACAAAAAAGCTGTTTTTACTAAGCCAAAAACAATGCCTCATAAGAAAATTTGAAGGGTGCAACGAAACATTTAAAGAAACTGCCAGAAAACTGGATTAAGTGCATATCATGTGCTGAATGATGACATAAAAATTGCAGTGCCTACGCAGGTTGTGGATCTTATAAATGTGACCTATGTTCATAAAATTACGTACGCAATCTTACAATCCTAAAAGTGGGTTTATAAGAGTGCTCAAAAACACGTTTTTAGTTTCACTTTTTCTATTAAAGTAATAATGATTAGTTCGAAAATTATAATTGATTATATTGTTTATGTATCAACAGGATAAAAATAAATATACTTTCAACGCAATTGGTTTGAATTTTACACTTGAGTGCCTTAAGTGTGCATTCTTGAAGCATTCGACCCTACACATACATATCACTACATAAACAATTATTACATAATAAATAATATACATACCATACTTAATACACCAATAAATAATATGAAGAAATATACAAAGTAGTAAGAATTTTATATCCCGTGGGTAAAAAGACCACCCTCAACTAAAAGCAGGCTATTTTCTACCATATATAGGCCAAGTAAGACAACTGTCAATTTTGAACAAGCATAATCTGTTAACAACTTTGTTGGTTATTTTCTCATTTTTAAAATATTCTTTTTTTTAACGATTTCCAGAGTGGAAATCGAAAAATCAAACTAGTTAAAAATGTAATTTTCATTAAAATCAATTATTGTGGCTTAATTCCATATAAACATAATATTTAGCTTAAATGTCACAAGAAAACACTTTAAGAACCTTCACGTTTCCCTTCCTTTATTAATTCTGTTGTATATGAATAGATGCCAGTAAACAAACAATAATAGTAGCTGTCGGTATTAAATTTCCACGTTCCTCCAAACTTTAAGTATTTTGGATAAAAGCGCATTACGGCGTATTCATATTTCCCCTTCTCATCTCGTGCCCACGCTTGGAAACGTTTTAGCAGAATTTATATATTTTCTCCATATAAAATACCATCTCACATTTCCGTTTAAACAATAAACGTACATTCTCCGGCCGACCGGCCTTGCCCTGGAATTTCGAGAGATTATTTAACGATTTTCTTCTGTTTAACCTCAGTACAATCTTTAGCCGTCCTTAGAATATCTCGTGCGGTTCGAATTAATTAAACTATTATGGGAATCAGCTATTCTCAAGGAAAGCTAACCAAAACTAACCTAAAAGCTTTTAAATAGCAGCTGGAAAGAGGCAGAGAGATATTCTCATGACGCCACATCAATATGGGATGTAAATGAAAATGGAAAATGGATTTTCAGCAAACTGAGTTGAATTTTTCAATTACTTGGCATATACTGTGTTGTCTACGAGAAATAAAATCTCAGTTTGTTTATTTTATTTAGACTTTGAAGTAAACAAACTTGCAAACGATAACTACCATAAAATATGCACCTATAAAAATGAAAAAGAAAAGATATATATATATATATATATATATATATATATAAGATGGTGTTATTCTTGACTGTTGATTTTAAATATAAATTATGATTTTTGAGGATGCAGTCAGTTTGTTTGGCCCACAAGACAAAGAAAACTCTTTGACTTACTGTCAAGCTTTCGAATTTTATTTAATTCTTTTTCAAGACATCTATAAAAAGAAATATAAATTAACTAGTTAAAATTGTTAATTGTCTTACTTACTAGTCATTAGACCTAGTGCATTAGCTGAACACTCCATCAATCTAAATCACACATTTAATTTTTCACAAGCTTCAATTCTAGAGAGGCAGAAACATGAACAGAAACGGTTATTTTTAGAAATGACACATATACAAAAAAATAAAAAATGTGTAAATAGAAGATCAGATATTGACAAATTAAGTAACATTTATTGTTACATATTAACATATCAATAAATACCGTCAAGATCTCATTTTCTATTGACATCCTAACATTAAAAATTCATATGTGCTTAAGCCAAACTGCTGACTGGATTAATTTATATTTTTTATAGACAATTAAATAAATTATAATAAAAACTATTGTTACTGGTTTTGCTTTCCACATAAAGTAACTGTATTTTCATTCATATATGTCCATTAATTAAACCATGACAATGTCATATATAGTGACAAT